>JAJLXT010000037.1:0-93624 GCA_030571395.1 Nakaseomyces sp. UFMG-CM-Y6046 | reverse complement strand
TTTTTTCGTTCTTACGCGGGATTTTTCTCGCGTTTTTTTTGTTTTCTATCAGGGGGGGGGGGGTCAATGTAAGAGAGAAAGGGGAGGTAGCATCGAGAGAGAGAGACACACACACACACAGATACACGGACAACTCTCTCTCTCTCTCTCGGGGAAGGAAAGGAGGAGGGGAGACAGAAGATTGGAGGCTTATTCTATCACTGTCTCACGTAATCAGGGTAAAGAGAGAGAGAAAAAAAAAAAATAGAACGTAAGTGACATGTCGGTGTTCTTTAATACCGTGTAGCACCGTTTTGTACCGTTTTGTACCGTTTTGTGTGTGGTGTCGGTGTCGTGGCGGTGTGGTTTCATAGATCCGTTACCATAGTATTATATCTCCGTGGCGGTTGTTTTTTTCTTGTAAAATACGGTGTGGTGTGGTATTATAGTGTAGTTCTATAAATAGGTGCTATACTATTGTGTTTGAGATAAATCTGTATGTATCGGTGTTTGAGGGAGTAAATGTTTTAGATATGGGGTTGGGATGCTAGGTATTACATATTGGGGGGGGGTTGTGTGGTTATTACATATTGGGGGACAGGGTTGGGGAATAAAAGTTCACGTTTACAAAAGGGGTTGGGGTGAAGAGCGTCTCTTTAGGCCCATGGTCTCCATGAACTGGTTTATGGTGTCGCGGATGTTGTTGATGACCACCCGCACGAGACCCGTGTGTTTCTTGTTCTTGTCGTGGTCCATCTTGCGCAGCGCGGCGTCCTGTGTCGATGTCACGAGCAGGTAGTCCCCAGCACTCAGCGACACAAACAGTGCGAACGGGATGAACCACACGCAGAGCGCGAAGAACGAAGCGACCTCGGCAAACGTGGCACGCTTCACGGGGATGTAGTTAGGGTCGTAACGGAACTGCGGTGGGATCTCAACGCGGTTGAAGTACCGGAACCACAGGTAGTGGTTTAAAACTACCAGCACACAGCTCGCCACGAACGTCGGGCTGCCCAGCGAGATCACGGGGAAACGCGTCAGGTTCTGCTTGTACACGAGGTGCGACACAACGGACACCAGCACCAACTTCCACGACAAGCGGTCCGTGACACATAGCAGCAGTAGCGTGGCAATTATCAGATATATAGCCCGGTTCAGAAACCTCCGTGTTGGCTCACTGTACTCTTCCACTATCTCGCTGATATAGTACAGCCCGGAGGCTATCGACAGTGTCAGGAAACAGAACCCAAACACAGTCCCAACAGCAGCAAGTACCTCAAGAAGCATTTGACGGTTTTTATTGAAATTGTTGGTGTAGTTGATGTGCTATATATATGTTTATCAAGGGTGAGATGACCTGTTGTTACTTCCACGATGCTATTTTTTTTTTTTTTATCACTCTCAGCCCCCCCGGAGTCACCAGAAGAAGCCACCACCAAAGAAAAAAAAAAAAAAATACAATTATCCATACATACGACACTATAAGAGTGAAAACGACATAAACCAAAAAAAAAAAAAATTATCCTTTGATGCCACCTGCCAGAATTGAACTAGCGACCTTTGCATTACAAGTGCAACGCTCTACCACTAAGCTAAGGAGGCAATCAGGTAAACTGCACATATGAACGTGTTTTTTACGGGATCGTGGTTGTTGTGCATAACCCCTTAAAAAATGGTTTTGTATTTCTTTTCTTCGCGTTTTTTTCTTCGATGTTCACCGCCCCCCGGGATAGGTAAAACGTGGGGGGGGGGAAGGCGTGTTCACAAAAATATGTCATAATCTTTTTTTATTTTTTTTTTGACATAATTATGTTAATCATAAGCACCCTCCCCCTACTCCCCTTTTTCTAACTTGTACCTTTTCAGCTTTGTATTACCTTTTTGCCTTTGTATTATCAATGATGTTTGACACTCTCTGTGTCTTCCCCACCTCAATCTTGTTTTTTATTTTATTAATTACTTCTCGTTGATTGGTCCTTAAGGGTAAGTTTTAGGGTTTCGGTTGTTGTCGTTGTTGTTTTTTTTACTGGAGGTGGATATGTGGGAATAGGAGTTCTCCCCGAGCGATGATCCTCTCTCTCTCTCTCTATCTCAACTCTCTTCTTATCTATCTCTTCAACTCTGTGTATCTCTCTTTGTAGAAAAAAAAAAAAGACTTCTTTCTCGATATATATAATATAAAGCTATATCAATTGAGTACTTACTTTTTTTCTCTTCTTTATCTGTCTCTCTTCTTATAAATTATAAATCTACACACAACAAAAAAAAAACAATTAACAAACAAACAATGTCTAACAACGAGAGAACTTTTATTGCTATTAAGCCAGATGGTGTTCAAAGAGGTCTTATCTCTAGCATTCTAGGTAGATTTGA
This sequence comes from Nakaseomyces sp. UFMG-CM-Y6046, assembly GCA_030571395.1. NCBI lineage: Eukaryota > Fungi > Ascomycota > Saccharomycetes > Saccharomycetales > Saccharomycetaceae > Nakaseomyces > Nakaseomyces sp. UFMG-CM-Y6046. Next base: position 91,272 of record JAJLXT010000037.1, on the reverse strand, counting down.
ACAAAGAGGTTACAAGTTGGTTGGTATCAAGCTAGTCCAAGCTGACCAGAAATTGTTGGAACAGCACTACGCTGAACACATCGGTAAGCCATTCTTCGCTCCAATGACCGCTTTCATGTCCTCTGGTCCTATCTTGGCCACTGTCTGGGAAGGCAAGGACGTCGTTAAGCAAGGTAGAGCCATGCTAGGTGCTACTAACCCTATTAACTCTGCTCCAGGTACCATCAGAGGTGATTTCGGTATCGACATGGGTAGAAACGTCTGCCACGGTAGTGACTCTGTCGAAAGTGCTAACCGTGAAATTGGTATCTGGTTCAAGAAAGAAGAGCTGGTTGAATGGAAGCCATCTGTCATCTCCTGGATCTACGAGTAAATGTCTTTCTCCCCTATGTAAATAGTAAATATTGATATTAAAATTAGAGTATAATAATTGTTTGATACATTGTGTTTCTTCCTCCACCTTATTATACAAAATAAGGGGTGGTGTTATTTTCTTTCTTTTTTACCAGCCAATCATATTTCAGCTAGTCTCTTCACCATCGAACTCTCTTGTGTTGCCCTTTCACCATCGCACTCTCTCTGTGTGTGTGTGTGTGTGTGTGTTTTTCTGTGTGTTTAGGCCCCTCTACATCCCTCCCCCGCACCTTAATTAATTTTCTTTTTTTTTTGTCCTTATTTGTCTTGCATGTGTTCCCTTAAAAAAAAATTATTTTTTTTTTCTATGTCATGAATTCGGACAAATCCTATTGTGTGTTGGCACATCCATGCCCCACACTTAATAATTCACTGCAGTTGCTGCCCCCATTGTTCTTGTAATTAACGGATTTAAGATGTCGAATAACACAATGGATAAAAAAGACACAATGGGCGAAGGAGGAGGATGTACCGGGTTGACTATTCTTCTCCTTCTGCCCTGCCTTCCCATTCTTCTTTGTGCATGAAAGGGCTGAAATGTTATTGGATGGGGGGAGGTTGCATTGGGACAATCCTTCCATCTCTTCAATACTTAGGAGACCCTCTTAGTTTACTATCAAGTATATTGTCAACACACGCTGGACTTTAGTGTTTCAAGTTTTTTGATAACAGAGTTTTCTGTTCTTATTTGATTACATGATAAAGGGGAGGGACGTTTTCTCTCCTCAGACCAAATAAGAAGTGAAATACACAAAAATAGAAATGTCTTTGCATACCACCAACTAACCATCACCAACGACTTCCCCCGCATCATTGTGATGAACATAGAAGAACACTAGACTGTTTTTTTCTTATTTTCCAAACATATATAAATGGTACTTTCAATAGGTACTGACTTCTTATATTTTTTTTTTCTGTTATTTTTCTATCTTCTTAATTCCTTTTCTAATCTTTTTCTATTCTTTTTATATAACAGACAACACAACAACCAAGAACTATTTATATTATTATTCCATTTATTATGTACTCAAGAATTGCCCCAAGAGCTTTGACTGTCGGTAGACGTTTTGCTTCTACTGCTAGAAACCCTAACAGCAATCCTTGGATGACCACTCCATTGTTGGTCGTTGGTACGTTAGGCGGTGGTGCTCTCATTGTCGCTCATTTCAACGATGAAGAACACAGCGGTATCAGAAAGATCTACAAGAAAAACAGAAACATATGATATGATCACACAATTTTCTCCCTTTCAATAATTAAAAAAAAAAAAAAAAAACTAGTTAGTTTAATATATTCTTTTCTTTTACAAATATTTATAATAAAAAGTCGATTCGATACATAATTTTAATACAAAAAAAACAATTTAACTATAATATAGTGTTATTATCATTTTTTATTTAGTTTTTAGGCTGTCGTGATAAGAGAGATTCCAATACATATATGTATGTGAGTAGAATACATAAATATATTTATTTATATATATGTATTATTTAAATTTTAAATCATTGTGTGTTTTTTGTTTTTTGTTTCTACTTATTTACCTTTCTTGTCTTTAGCATCTTCTGGTAGAGATTTGTTCATTTCGTCATAGTACTTCTCCAAGTTCTTGACTTGGGTTTGAAGTCCCTCTAGGTCAGTCTTCCTCTCGCGTAACTTATCCTCCAGTTCCTTGATGGAAGGCTCGACTTTGTCGTCGTTACCAGTCTTCTCATCCTTCATGTTCTTGATGTCACCCTTCTTGCCTTGCTCGTTGGCCTTCTCAGTCAAAAGATCCTGGTACTTGACAAGTCTTCTGATGATACTTAGCACCGTGGGGATACCGATCAAGAAGTACAGGATGAAACCAGAGATGTACACGTTTCTCTGGTTGAATGCACGGGTGGCCAAAACCTGGGTTGAGGTGTTCAACTCTGTTTCATCACTGTTGACATGGTGATACATCGACACAGGAATGTTGGCTCTCTTCCAGGAATCAATGAACAATAGTGCAATAATACCGGCAAATATATAGACCACAGTCTTGAATTGACCACTGGAGGTCAGCTGGAAGTAAGTCTTGTACACTAGCTTTCTAATACGGTGGGGCAATGGCAACACAAAAAAGAATAGCAGCGCCATCTCCAGCGTTAAAATAACGAATAGTGCCGAGAAATAAATACTCATAGTTCTTTAATTTATCTTATTGGGTTTATGTTCTATTTCAAAAACCTTCTTTCAATTATATCGAGAGAGAAATGTTTAAAAATAAAAAAAAAGGTTAAGAAGTTAGAACTTGATTGAAATAAAAAAAAAAAAAGTAAAAGTAACAACTTAATATACTATTCTCATAGTGATGAGGCATCCCTTATTTAAAGGCAAAAAAAAAAGAAAAAAAGGGAAAAAGGGAAAAAATTGAGGGACAAAAGCCATGTTGTTACCCGGTAATTTGATATATATATTACTATACGTATTTTAACGTGAAGTTAACGTTGGAAAGGATTTTTTGTTTTTAATTTTATATTTTTTTCTTCTTTGGCTGTTTGCTTTTAGGAAAAAAAATTATTTTTAACCGCCCAGGTACTTTTTACTTCTTCTTTGGTGTTTTGTGCTTTCAACACATTGGCGGTTAGCTGAACTTTTCATTTTGAAGTTTGATATTATTACAAACTGGAATTAGTGCAATTTTTTATATAGAGACAAAGATAAATTTTCCTGTTTTTAGCTGTTTACTGTTTGGTGAGCTACTTGAAGTGGTTGTTGAGGTTGAGGTTGCACTAATTCTTGTTTTTATTTTTGTCATTGATTTTTACTCACAGTTTTTTTATGTTTTGAAGTGGAGTGGTTCGAGTAATAACAGAATTATTAGACCTAGTTCTAGAGTTTGAACTACTTAATGACTGCAGTCAAGAAAGTAACCAATAACAAGATACAGAGCATAATAGCAATATTGGGTCATATTGCAGTTGGTCAATATGGCTTGTTTTGAGAATAAAAACAAAAATGATGCGATCACATGTACAATTTTGTTATCAGTGATATGTTTTTCATTTCCTTCCTCTCTGTTTTTTCTTCTCAGAAAAAAAATACATGAATCATTGTTCGGTCTTACCTCCCGAGAGATGAGCATTCCCACAGGTAAATAAAGCAGAAAACAAGCTAGATAAAGAAAAAAATCTGCAGAAAAAGCAATTTTTTCTTTAAAGGAAGGGTAAAAATATAAGACAAGGAAAAAAAAAAAAATAAAAAAATTCTAAAATTACAGAAGTTCCTATTAAATTTTAATAACGGTTAAAAAAAAAGAATACAGTGATTAATCAAGATTATGATTATCAAGAGATTTTAAATTAAATTTCTCCAATCGCATCAAGTAAAGAGTTCGGTTACTAAAGTGAAGGAAAATAGTTTAAATTCTCTCTGTTGTTTTATTTTTTCTTTTTAGAAATTTGCTATCCTTAATAACAGTTGTATCTTTTTTTTTTAGAAGAAAAGAGGGGAGAAGTTATCTTATTTGAAATACAATAATAAGAGTGCTATATAATAAAGCAACTAATCTTCAAGAAACACTTTTTTCTTTTCTCTTTTGTGAAGATACTGTTTTTATTCTTTGTTCTAATTGGCTTTTTATATATCTGTATCTAGTCGATGATCCAGAGTTAACTGAGCTAAGAAAAAAAAAAACTTACTTTAATTACTACAAAACTAAGATCTGATATAATCCTGAATTCTTCAGTTATTTGCTTTGCTATTATTTTTTTATTTGTTAAATGTCGGAAAGTGAAGAAGACGAGAGGTTATTTTCTTCTCCAAGTCCTTTCACTAAGGGTCCAAAAGATCAGAGTGTGAGAATTGAAGAAAATGAAAATGAAAATGATAATAAAATTGATAATGAGTTGAACAGTAACAGTAGTAATGAGAATATAAATAAGCAAGGCAGAAGACCCGCTCCAATGAAACATAGAATATCAAACACAGCCCTACTTAATGACCCTAATATAGATAATGATTTTGACCAATCTGATTCATTTGGGATATTGCACGAATCAGGGTCAAATTTGGAAACACAATTAAGGCAAAACCAAGACGAAGAAGATGAAGACGAAGACATTGAGGAAAGAGTAACAAAAAGCAGAAATAGCAATAATGAATTTTCCAAGAGAGAATCGGAAGCTAGGAACAACTCTGTTTCGAATGCACAAAATAATGTTAGACTGACTCATGGGAGGCCAAATAGAGAATCATTTATTGATCATAGACCAAGCACCGTGCTGGAAACCAGACCACTAACTTTTAAAAAGAAAAAGAAAAAGGCCAAAAGGCCTACATTAGAAGGTGGTACTAAAGAAAAACCAAGAGCATATAGCATGAATACAGGCTTTATGAACCCTCAAGATAATAGGTCGGGTTTACCTTTTAATTCAGGCGATTTCCCCACTAGTTCGAGAAATAGAATGGCAAGCTCTTTCAACCCGAAGTTGCATGACCCATTTGGTCTTGCTGGAAGGAATGGTCCAAGAGAACTGCTAAACAATCCTGTACGCAGAAGGGATACTCTAATTCCAAATGGAAATGATGTGGTTATTGATGTTGATGAGTTGATGCGTCATGTGAAACATAGGGGCTCTACAAACGGACGCGGTTACGTAAATGATAGACATAGTGCAGCTTCTACAAGAAGTGCCCCTTTCTCATCATCGACTAGAAGTACTGATGTCTTTAACAGCGATATGGAAGACGAAGATGATGATGAATATAACTCTAGACCTTCTTCTAGGGGTTCTTCCAGTAACTCGTCCTTAGACGATGTCTGTTTGGTAATAGACGATGAAGACACAGACTACAATAAACTGTGGCCAGATGTTGGTGTATTAGAAGAGTTTTCTCAAGAGGAAACTGAAAAACTTAGAAAGCAAGCAGTGCGTGATGCTGAAGCTTTCCACTTCCAGTATGATGAGGACGATGAACCGTTCTCTAATAACGATTTTGAGGACAGATCTTTTCCAAATGCGAATGAAAGATATAACATGGCAGACTCCGCAAATAGTGGTGGGATTTTCTTTTCAAAACCTATTGTAACCAACATCGACGTTCCAGAATTAGGAAATAAAAAGGTTAATGAAGCGGAACAGTTAGCCACTGGACGATTAAGACCAAGAAGAATAGCACCATGGCATTTAACTCAAGATAAGCTGAACGGATTCCCTCAACAAGGAATGTCACCAATAAATCCAAATATTTCTGTAGACAACGAATTAAGAGACAAGTTTTTAGTTGGTCGTAACATACAATATCCTTCCCATATCATTTCCAGTAATCCCGAGCATTTTCGATTCACGTACTTCAGAATTGACCTTGATGCCACTGTACATTCTCCAACGATATCCGGTTTGTTGCAACCAGGTCAAAAATTCCAAGACCTATTTGTGGCTTCTGTCTATTCTGAACAAAGATCTAACAGTAATGTTTCAGGTACAAATACTCCAATGGCAACAAAAGCAAACACACCTTCCCATTCCACGTCTCATTTAACTAGGAACGGCACCAATATTTCTGCATACCCATCTGGAACACACATTACCTCAAGTGCCGCTACTAATGAATTTGAAGAATTTGATGAAGTATCCCCATTTTGGTTGGACATCGTTAACCCAACAGAGGAAGAAATGAAAGTCTTGAGTAAGGCCTTTGGTATTCACCCGTTGACAACTGAAGATATTTTCCTTGGAGAATCTCGTGAAAAAGTGGAACTGTTCAAGGATTATTATTTCATATGTTTCCGGAGTTTTGATATTATAGCCGAAAAGCATGTTCTGAGACAGAAAAGAAATAAACAGAACGATGACCAAACGACTATGACAACTGATCATGAAAGTATTTCACATAGTAACAAGAGAAACTGGCTAAGTTCCTTTTTCAAAAAGAGAAGGAGATCCTCAAATGACATAAAAAAATCTGGAGGGGATCAATCGCTTTACAATGCCAGTCTGCACCATAAGGCCAACAAACAAAAAATGAAAATGATTGAAGAAAGGAATAGAAAAAGAAAATCAGGCGATAGACACAAACCAAGAGAAGGTGAATTACAACCTCTGAACGTTTACATAATTGTTTTCAGAACTGGTGTTTTAACATTCCATTTTGCTCCTACACCTCATCCAATCAATGTTAGAAGAAGAGCTCGTTTACTGAAAGATTACTTGAATGTCACCTCTGATTGGATTGCCTATGCCCTAATTGATGATATCACCGATGCCTTTGGTCCAATGATTGAGCTGATAGAAGATGAGGTATATGACATCGAGGACGCAATTCTTAAGATGCATCATACTTATGATGATAGCGATAGTGATTCAAGTGATAGTGACTCTGATAGTTCCTCAAGTGATGATGACGAATCGACATTTAGTGTACGTCGCACTAACAAAGGTCGGGCGAATGAAAACACAAGATTACTATTTGATAAGAGATCTAAAAAGGCAGGTTCTTTACATGGATCCATCACAAACAGATCAATGAACTCGAGATATTCAAAGAGTTGGAGAAGTTATTCTACGAATAGCAGTAGTAGCCGAACAAGCCACAGTAGTTTATCTAGTATAAATCCTAATATCATAGGGTGGAAGAAAAAAGGTGATAGGTTGAGACGTATTGGTGAGTGTCGAAAGAGGGTTACAAGTATTTTACGACTATTGGGCTGGAAAGCAGATGTTATTAAAGGATTTGCAAAAAGATATAATGAACAGTGGGACTTTGGTCCTCAGAGTGAGATTGGTATTTATCTAGGTGATATTCAAGATCATATCATCACTATGGTAGCATCGTTGAATCATTACGAGAAATTATTGAGTAGATCACATTCCAATTATCTTGCACAGATCAATATTGACATGACAAGGGTCAATAATGACATGAACGATGTGTTAGGGAAAATCACGATTTTAGGTACAATTGTCTTACCAATGAATGTCATAACTGGTTTATGGGGTATGAACGTTATCGTACCTGGTCAATTCAATGAGTCACTAAATTGGTTCATGAGTATTGTTCTCTTCATGTTCTGTTTAGCTTATGGTGCCTATCTTTACACAAAGAAGAGATTTGATTTCTAATTGAAGAAGGTATCGAAATTTTTCATACATAAAAAAATTTGTGGTCTTTTTTTGATTTTTATTATCCATCCATTATTTATATCTACTTTATTTTATTTCATTTCTAATATTTTTTTTTTTTATTGAAATCATTATTTTTAATTTGCATAATATACATTCTATTAACTTTTTTTACAAGGGATCATATTTGATGGTATCCTTTCAATAATAACAACAATAATAAACAATAAATTCCTAATGAGTTGTGTACATATAATTCTGCTCTGTCACTATTCAAATTGTATGTCAGTTTTTTCTTTTCTTTTTTTTAGTCTCTTATATTAACTGTTTCTTGGCATTTTCTTCAATTTTATTAGACTTTTCCTTCATCAAATTGTTCTTGTCAGCTGGTGCCTGTTGCTGTTGTTGCTGTTTGATCTCTTCTTGTACCTTTTTCTGCTTCTCGTTCAAGCTAGCCTCACCTGCAGCAGCAGCCTTATTGGCAGCGTCACCTGCTTTGTTCCCGCTCCCTACGGCAGGAACACCAGCTGCCACAGCACCTGCAGCACCTGCACCTGCACCAACACCAGCACCTACACCAGCACCAGGAGCAGGAGCACCTGCAGGAGCACCGGCACCACCGGCAGCAGCCTTCATTGCCTTCTCATCTTTCATCAACTTATCAGCATCCTTGAACACCTTGTTATTCCCCAGCTTTTCTTTAATCTCTTTGGCATCTATATTAATTTTTTCCCTGCCGCTGACAGAGTTATGATCCAGCTCGAAGTCCGGCGTATAGCTCAGGTCCGCATGTGCAATCTTAATCAACGCAAACGCCAGAGACAACAATAACATGTACCCGAGAATCTTCTTCATCGGCGTGGTCAAATAGTTAAACGGGTTCCTACCACCACCATTCTTCCCTTGCAATTTACCATTATACCTCGGCAAAAGATCTCTTTTCCTCCTAACACCACCTTGCATAGTTGTATCGTTGTATTATTGTATTAATGTATCAATGTACTTGTATTTGTCAACAATCATGAAATACCACCTCAAATTACGTGTTTTCTTTGCATCCCATTCTTTATTTTTTTTTTTTTAGATTTTTGTTAAACAGGCTTCTCTCTTCCATTCTCTCTGTCTCTATGGTACGTGTTTATCTACGCGTACGGCCCAAGTCCATATGCTATAGCTGTACAGAGTGATATAGTGTATTGTCTCTCTCTTCATCTTCCTTCCACCATTTTTCGTATAATTGCTGAGCATCCCACTTTTTCCCTTTATCAGATATTGTTTATTACAAATGTATTAACATGTGATCATTGTACTTGTCACTTGTAATACTGTCACTGTAAATACACTATATAGTTCGACCTCTATATGACGGTGTATCCCCCTCTATATGACGGTGTATAGACCACACTATTGAAATGTGTCAGTGTGACAGTGGATGGTGTATAACAGAATTGTCTCTGCTCGAGACAGGGCTCCCCTAAAAAAAAATAACATGCAAATAGCCCCCCCCCCATTGAGTCCACTAGATGCGCTCACCTTTCTTTCCCCCCCACTTTCCTATTCGGGTATCACTTCCATTTACAGTGCGTGTGTGTCTCTCACACTCCCTTCCCCTCCCCACTGTTTTGTCTGTGCTGCAGCTTTGTCTCTGTGTATGGTGGATTATTCCGGGGGAAAAGAGAAGAGGGAGACGGAGACGGAGACGGAGGGGAAGGAAGGAGATCTTTCCGCTTTCTTTTTTCTTTCTTTAATGCTGCTTGGTGGGGTGGTGTTGTTCTTTTTTTTTTTTTTTGCTTGTTCTATAAATATATATATCGCAGTTTTGTACAAGGATTTCTAACTGTTTTCTTAATTTTCTTTTTTTTGCTTGTTGTTATTTTCCGGATCGGAACAATTTTTTTTTTCAAAGAAAAAGTGAAAACAGAAAGAGGAGGGGGAGTTTGTTTTAATGTCTGTGCGTGTGTTTCTCTATCTCTATCTCTTTGCCCGGGTCCGGAATAAAAAAACAAAATAAACTAAAACAAACTAAAGAGAGAGAAAAAAAACTTCTCTACGCTAATTGTTCTATTGCCTTGAAAGACAGAGAGAGAGAGAGAGAGAGACAGACAGTAGATGTGCCTCTCCCCTCCGTTTCTCTTCCCGCGGATGTTTCTCAGTCGTACCGGGGACTCTTACTCTTCCTTCATAGGGGCTAGAAGGTTTGTATCTGTGTGTGTTTGTGATTCTGGCCCTACCCTCCCCCTTCCCCTCCCCACACCAGTCGACTCAAGTTCAGTAACACACGGACTTTTCTAAGTGAGGAAATCCCTTTCCCTTTTTTTTTTTTTTTTCCTTTCTAACCCAAAAATCAAGAGACGAAGAAAATAGTTTTTCCGGGGGTGAGGGGAGGGGGGGGGGAGAGAAAGAGAGAGCCTAGGAAGGAAGAGAGATGTCGGAAAAAATGATGCATAGAACACACCGTAATCAAATGATATTGAAAAAAAAAAAAAAAAAAAAAAAGAAATCATATCAAAAATATAAACAATGCCTCGAGAGACAGCCAAAACCGCTCACACAAAACAGTGCTCTCACTCACACAGCAGTGCTCTCACCTCTCTCTGTCTCTGACAGATGATGACGCAGCAGAAAAGTGGTTTTTTTTTTTTTTTTGCTCTTGTTCCCCCCAATCCACTCAGAATTACACGCACATATGCAACCTTTGCATTTATCACAGAACTATGCGCACACAGAGCCATTTTTCTTTCTTCTCAATAAAAGAAAATTCTGGACCCTTGGGTCCCGTACCTGAACCAAGCCCATTCATAACCTTTACAGAGACACACACACAGAGAGAGAGAGAGAGAGAGAAAGAGACAATGGGAATTGTATTTTGGCAGCTTTCTTTTTTGCTTCATTCTATACTAAACGATATATCTATATAAAAACAATGTCCCTATAATAAAGTCGATTGAGTTTGTTTTGTTTTTTCTTTCTTTCTTTAATCTTGTATATTCGATAGTCTAAACAAAACTATAAACAAACACTACACTACAATACAATCTAATAATGGACGGATTGATGTTTGATGATCTATCTACGTATCTTGACTACTCCTCTGCTGAAAAAAAGGAGTCCAGTCCAGAGTTGAACTCTTTCATCAACTCTCCTTCTCAAACTATACCTACAGAGAATAGCAGTATCACAAACTTGAAAGGGTTGTACAATGATAACCAAAACACCACTACAAATAACGCAAGCAATATTAACCACGACACCCTCCATTCCATTCTATCGAGTCTGGAACAGAACCGTAACAACAATAATGATATGACTACTGCAAAGACTTTGATGATGTCTAGTACGAGTTCCGTTGCTAATGATGATGAGATATTGACTAAACCGGAGTACATCAACCCTGTGCTTTTGTCTTCCAATATGTTGCCGAAGTTGCCCAGCAGTTTATCTCCTAAATCCACTGCACCTGTGGAAGAACACCACTTGTCTAGCAATAGCAACAGCAATAGCAATAACAATAATCTCTTTATCGATACGCATTTTGGTAACGATAGTGAGTATTTAAATGAGCTGTTCGATGGGTTTGTTGAGAGAGAATCTCTCATATTGAACAACACCAAGACTAATGAAGAAGATGAAGAAGAAGATATGCATACGACTGCAAGGAGAGGCAGTGAATTGCTTACTCCATCTAACTTGTTTAGAAAATCTTCTATCCCTCAACAACAGCATGTTGAATTGCCTTCTTCCACACATGTCACGCAACCACAACAGCAAGATGAAGACGAAGATATGGATGAGGGCCATTCTGAACTGTCCAAGTCTCTAAATCAATATAGTTTGAACTTCCATACAGCTACGAAGTTGACCAAGTTCAGAAACAGAAGACAGTCTGTTCACGGGTCGTCAATGGTGAACAAACGCAAGGCTTCCTTAGAGAGCCCATTGACTTCACCTTCTAGGACCTTGCAAGCATTCAACCACTCTAACAACCACTACAGATTGAGTACCACTCACTCTGCCTCTCTAAACAACCTATTCTCCTGGGAAAACGCTATCCTCTCAGATGACGACGACACCAAAGCCGACGATGAGAGCAGTGACCGCAGAAACAATTTCATTGCATCACCCACATCAACGGCAATCACACTGGACACCAAGACGGTCGATGACAACGCAGGCCTGGAGATCGTCGAGCCCAGCGTCAACATTTCCCCGGTGTTCAACCCAAAGACACTTTCGGCACTCGATCCAAAATTCATCGGCGGCCACAGCAAGCTCTCCGAAACTAAGAATTTCACGGCTCCTATCACCCTATCTTCAAGAACAAGGGCCAGCACTGGAATGCCACCAACCCCTGGCTCCACAGTGTCTTCCTCCACTAGAAGAAGGAGAAGATCTGCTATCACACCAGTCAGCTCGCGCATAAGCTCCTCCTCATCTACTTCATCAAGAAGAAACAAGTCCATATCAGTAGAATTGTCAGACGGGGAGACTAAACCTTTCCAATGTGGAGATTGTGACAAGGCTTTTAGAAGAAGTGAGCATCTCAAGAGACACGTGAGGTCTGTGCACTCCAATGAAAGACCATTTCCTTGTATGTTCTGCGAGAAGAAGTTCAGCAGGAGTGATAACTTGTCACAACATTTGAAAACTCACAAGAAACATGGTGATTTTTAAATCATAACAATACCCCTAATTATCCCTCTTCTATTTTATTTTCTTGATATGACACGACAACGTTTTAACGACCCAAACCATATTTCATTCATTTTTAATACTATTCCAACCGAAAAAAAAATTAAAACTTACAAAAAGAATCAACAGCAACACACAATAAGTTAATTAATAGTGCTGGTCACATTAGGTTAACTTTTTGTTTTTTTTTCTATTCCTACTTTACCAATTATTATTCATCCCAGAACTGCTAAACAAGGTATATCACGTTTTATTTTTTTTATTTTTTTTTATTACTTTTAATTTATCTCTTACGGAAAACCCAAGATGTTTTTGAAGTTTTATGTCATCCAAATATATATCTTTTGATAGACCGGATTGTTGTATCCGTCTTTTTTATTTTTGCCTTTGTTTTGGTTTAACGAAATCTTCAACTTACATCTGTTACAATTTCAATTCAAATTAAAATAACTCAAGTTGTTCTATTTTATATATAGACACAACTGAGCTATTCTATTATATTCTAATATAATTATTATTTTTTTCTTTATCTCTTACTATTTCAAATAATGCCTTAATGAAATATAGATAATTCTGACCTTTTATACTTAACGATTCAAATAATATAACCCATTCTTTAATATTATTTATTTACAAAATAAAATCATAGTCCACGAATGCGTAATGAAAAAAAAAGAACTAAGAAACCTAACTTTTTAAAATTAGAATTCGAGGAGAGATGAGGGAGTTGATAGTTCTTATATGTTCTCTGTCGTTTTTGAACTCTGTATATTTACGAATACGGTTACTTTTCAACTTTTAAAGAAGGGGATTCGATTGCAAAAAGAGAGCCCATTAACTCAGTATAACCCATACCCTCTTTTTTTTTTTTTTTGGTTGTATTTTCTTTTATTACAAGTATGTCTGGGGAAGTACCGACATTATTACCAGAATGGTCGAAGAACTACACGAAGTTTTATAAACAGTCTAACAAGCAGGTCGATTGGAGTAGATTTGCGCACAGTTACCATGGTCTCGTGGAAGAACATATATGTGACGTGGTTAAAGAGCTTGAGCCCGTCGTGGAGGATATTAACCGCATACAAGACAACAAGATAAACGGGTATCAATTGGGAGCTAAACCCGTGGGTAAAGGTCAGTTTAGTTATGTGTATAAGGCTAAGAAAGGAACCAGTCTCTTTTCTGTTAAGATGATACCGAAAAAACCGCTGAACTCGCAGCAATACTCGATGAACCAAGTGCTGCGACAGATACAAACGTGGAGGTTGAAGGGTTATTTACCGTCTCCGGGGTCCTCTCAGAATTCTGTGGGGTCTTCCTCTGGTGAAGTGTCCCCTAATACTGATATTTCCGCTGATGAAACGATGATGCTAATGAATTTACAGAAGTGCCGAAGAGAGATATTGATCCTTGCTAGGTTGTCCAAGTTCTATCAGGAAGGTGAAAGGAGTAACTTGGTCCAGTTTTTCAAGGTGCTAGACTCGCCGATATCGAAATCCATATATATGATAGGTGAATGGTGTGATCTGGGCGAGCTGAAATGGAAAAGATCAACGAAAGAAACTGTACACACACAATGGAACTCATTCCATCCGAACATCACCGTAGAACAATTTGCCAAAAGAGCATTGATAGATGTATCTACGGGTCTCAAGTTTATGAAATCGCAAGGTTGTATACATAGAGATATTAAGCCATCAAATATACTGCTGGATGCCAGGTCTGGGACTTTGAAAATATCAGACTTTGGCTGTTGTATTATCACACCTGATAAGACCGCTTTTTTTAAAGATGTTGATGTGGACATGCTACAGTCGTCGTTTTCTTCGGAACTGAATAAAATTGTAGGGACACCAGCGTTTACAGCACCGGAGCTGTGTAATTTTAAGAGTATTGGTCAACACCACGATGAAAACAGCAGTAATGGCGTCAAGGATGGATTCAAGCTAGATGTGTGGTCGCTTGGGGTTACCTTATTCTGTCTTCTACACAACGAACTTCCATTCATCGGTGATAACGAATTCGATACATACAATCAAATCATCGAAAAGAGTATGAATGAATATTTGAACGGAGATGAGCTAAATGACTTTGTCATCAATCAGCTCTTGGAGAAGAACTGGTCTAAGAGAATTGATGTGGATAATATCCCAGAAGAATTGGAGAAGCATAAAGGCATGGGCAATCAAAGTGGTGCTAAAGAAATGGATAAGCCGAAGAAGAGATCTGGAATTAAGAAATTATGGAGAAGCATGTTTAAAAAAAAAGAATCGAAGAAGGAAAAACCAACAACAGAACCTCTACCTCAGTCTTCAAATTTCATTATCAACGACCGCTCACTAAGTAATGACCGGTCGATGATGTCACATTCTATGGGATCGGACTCCTCTTTTGAAGACCCAGTTCCTGTTACTGATTTCTTGGATCATTATGAGACCAATAACCCAACAATGAACGATAATGTCATCACACTGGCAAACACAAACGAGGCAAAACTTCCTTCTGGCGAATCCCCATCTCCATTTAAAGTAGATACCCCAATCAAGAATCTTATAAGGATCAAAGAGTCTCCAGACAAACAAGACGACTCACCTACAAGAAATAAAGGCAAACTTCCACAAAAAGGAATGAAATCATCTAAGGAAATCATGGATTTCAAGAAGTTTGTGGACAAACCAATAGACTCAAAGATTTCAAGCAACACTATCAACAATATCAACTTCTATCTGAACTCAAATTCACATGACATTTCAGAAGAGTTATAAAAGAACTTCTAACGCATTTGCATTATAAAAAAAAAATAAATCCAAAGAATCTCAGATTCTTCTAAAAGATTTTTGTAACACTACATATATATAAATATTCAAGAAAATTAATCAGAAAAAATCATAATAATTGACAATAAGCAACTGGATACCTCCACAACTAGGTCCATTGTCCCGTTTTGGTAAAAACTATCATAGATCACGTGATCAGATCGCGAAAAAAAGAAATTATTGAGAAAGTTAGATCTTAAATAAATAATTGTATACAAACAAATCGTTTTAAAAAAAGATATTGTGGAGTTTCGGGACTAACGAACGTGTAAAGAACTATAAATACCACACAAAGGATAATGTCCACAAGGCAGAGAGTATTAGATAGGGAGGTGTCCCCTGGTTGGGCACCACCTAGGGCGTTGGCTGGGTCAGCGATAAGCCTGGGTGATTCCGAGATAAACAATAAGGCTTTACGGTTACTGCAGAAGACTAAACAACGGAGGTTGTTGCTACACCGTGCAGAAGATAAAAAGAGATATGTGAGGTCAGGTAGTGAGAGATCGATGGCTAATGTAGGGCATCGCGTAAATCATAAACTCCATAGTAATGACACGTATGCAGATGAGAACGATGGTAATAATAGTAATGCAGGTCTTCCTGATATTGAACCAGTAGAAGAAACTGCTCGAGAAACCACCATGAAATACTCGTTAGATAACTATGTTAAGGAGAAGAAACGGAGGAAAGAGCACATAATTAAAGTTGGGAAGCCTCGGGATCAGAAAAGGAAGGTGAGCCCCAGTAAATTAGCTTTATACGAGATTGAGAAGTATCAGCGCTCGACTGCTCTCCTCATTCAAAAAATTCCCTTTGCAAAACTTGTCAAAGAAGTGACAGATGAATTTACAGATGCAACTCAGGATATGCGTTGGCAGTCTATGGCAATCCTGGCATTACAAGAAGCCAGCGAAGCTTATCTTGTCGGTCTATTAGAACACACAAATCTCTTAGCCCTTCACGCCAAAAGAATCACTATTATGAAGAAAGATATGCAATTAGCACGTCGTATAAGAGGCCTGTTTATTTGATGTAAGATAGAAAATATTTGAAACAAGAAAAGAAAATATATCAACCACGTTGGTCCTAATGTTTGGTTCAATACCCTGGTAGAGAATCTAAATTATTTTCGATCGGCTCATTATTTTAGCGTGAAACCCTTTTTTTGCCATATTTGAACACGACAACATGACTGCATCATACTGAGATCGAGTTTATCGATCATCGGTGTTAATTTTTGGAATGATTAAAAAACTCGATCCGCCATATTTTTAGTTTGCTGGCCTCTTAAACAATGGAGCAGTCATCTCGTAGAATGTAGACATTCGTCTATATAATATCGCAGAGGTTAAATTGAATGCAAGAAAAGGAAAAGTGATGAGACGATAAAACTACCAAGGAATAAAAATTTTATTGTGTGTTGACCGTTGGTATAAATTACAAAAAGTAAATTTAATCAAATCTATCCATTTTCTTTCTAAGAACTCATTTACTTTTTGTCTTTGATATTTTATTTTTTCGTCATGATTTCTATCTTACAACTTTTGCAGGCATTCAAAACAATCATAAAGCACTTGGCATAACGACATTTACCATGCAGCGTAATACCAAAACTAGAGCCTACACTTCATCACCTGTATATGCCACTCAAAGGAGAAACAGAAGGTATTCTAGAACATATGATAGTCCCAAAAGAATGTCTCACGCTTCGGATCAGAGTCTAGAAATAGCCGCTGCCAGAGTTGCGATGAGCAAAACCACCTTAGAGCATTTTTATTCCCATGAAGATATTGGTAATAGAAGATCTACTTATAGTGAGTTCTCTATCAATTCAAGTGCGTACTTATCATCACATAACCGAAAATCATCTCGAACATCCGAGTATGATATAATGCATGAATCCACAATTATTGAAGCAAATCAATTACTCGAGGCTGCTAAATCGCAAGCCAATCTTGACATTTCACAGCATTTGCTTAATGATTTAAACGAAGGTGCTTTGAATGAAGATTCTGATAATTTCATGAAGGAGTTGATGATTCCTCCTCTCAATAGCACTCCTGATAATATCGAAAGATCGTTAAGAGAGCTCACACCTAACGGTCCACTTTATAACGAGGCATTAAATCAGGACTCAAAAAAGCCACAACATGAGAGTGTTCATATTCCTCGTACTTTGAGGGGAAATGAAAGCAGCTCACATAGGTTTCAATGGGGAAGTCATCAGCCTCCTATAATCATTGCGAGGGAGCGTAAAATTAATAAAACAAATAAGAAAAGACGTGAAAATTTCATTTGCGAGAAGGAAAATGAGACTGGTAATGTCTCACCTATCATACAATCTTCAAAACTTTTTCATATAGTTGATACTGATACTGATACTGAACAAAGCGAAAAATTAACTAAGGAGCGGCTAGAGAATGAACTTCATAAAATCGAAATCCAGAGACAAGAAATAATTCATGAGAATGAGGATGCTATTAATGCTCAACTTCGCACGATAGACATTCAGAAGAAATTTGTAGAAAGCTGGGAGTATCCAGGTGAAAAGGATATAGACACACTACTAAATCTTCCAGAAACTCAGGAGTGTCTTTCTTCTTCTAGAAGAACAAAGCTATCTACTCTTCAGCAAGATCACAATAATGATATATGCCTATTGCAAGATGAGTTACAAGATAAAACTTTGAAGTTAAATTCATTATTACAAACAAATCAGCATAGATTACAGGAGTATTTAGATGAGGTGGATGAAATCCAGAACCTTAGAGAGGATATTAGCAGAGAGAACACCCTAAATAAAAGGGTATTGAAAGATCTGAAAACTAAATATCAATCAAAAAGAGAAAGTTTGCAACTATCAGAGTACACTGCTACAGATAATTCTTTGAGGTATCAGTTTGATGAATGTGCACTTCTTAGAACAGACATTACGAAAAAGAAGGAGACGGTTGCTGAACTTGAAGAAAAGGTTGGACAATGTGATTTGGAGTTACAAGAAACCCAGTTCCATATCAATAAACTTGAAATTCAGGTTCAGGAGGAAAAAGAACTCCTTGAAAAGATTAAAGAAGAATTCGGTTTAACTAATGCGGCGTTTATGACGAAGCCAATATCGAACTACTCCATCCATGATAGAAATTATCTTGAGAATCTATCTGCTTCTGACGGACATAGTTCCGAGATAAATATGGACGATCTTCGCCCTTGCTTTGCAAATTCCGATCAGGAATCAACCTTTTCAGTAAAGCTCCTGGATAGGTTTTTAATTGGTAAAACTGCAGCCCAACGTATTCGGAAATATAAAGTTGGGTTATCTAAGGAAAATATACGTAGAAAGTTTACAGTCAAAACCACTAAGAGCAAACCCGATGTTTCTATTTCTGGTCCTATTATTCCACGTTCTATGGAAAATAATGCTGGTGCCACACCAATGAGGTTGATATCACTGTCGGAAGCAAAGCAAATCCATGGGCCGGACCCTCGAATCCAATATACCTCTCATGGAGGTCGGTTAGAATCGAATAGAGGGCATTCTTCAAAGAGGGAAAGTTTTTTCCAAGAAGTGTTTTGACAAAAATGAAAGTTATAGTATAGTTTATAATAAGTAATATAGAAACTTTATAAAATAAAAAAAAAAAAAAAAATCCCAAAAGACAAAAGAAAACTCGAGTGAATAAACATATACTTGTGTAGAATATTAAAATAAAATGTGGGAATAATATAAAGAACTACTAATAACTTACATAAAAAAAAAGGTGGCAATCTTGCAAAAAATAAGATTAAAAGATGCATTATTAGGACGGGTATGAATATTAAAAATTATGATTTTTGTTGTACCAACGACATGATCTGGATCAAACTGACTCGACCTTGTCTACTTTGTCACTATCATCAACTCTTGTAGAAGTAGAAGTGGACCACAATTCGTTGTTATAACCTGAAATTTTGTCGTACTTGTAGTATCCGGCAAATGATTCAACTTGGTGGAAGTACTTCGATTTCTTGTATAGGCCACCGATATAGAAGTCAGCAGACATGATCATGAATATGACACCAAACCAGAAAGCCAGTAGCCATTCAAAACAGGCACTTCTGGAGTTATCGTGGATGGCACCGAAACAGATAGCCCAAATAATGGCAAGGATACACCATATAGTTTTCAATGTTGCGCTAATTGTAAACTTGTTCCATACGTACCCAGTCCACTTACTGTTGGGAAGCGAGTCGATCGCTGTGGGATTGTGAGGGTCGTAGTTGGCCTTACCAGCGGCCAAGGGGTGGATCGAGGCGTAGTGTCTCCCCATAGAGAAGTATTCAGCAGTGAGACACACGATAGATAGTAGCATGAAGATACAGAATATACACACCATTGCGATGTGGACGTGGTGGTATGCGGCTGTGGAGAAAATAGAGCACATCAGCAGCGCAATCTCACCAATAGACCCCAGCACGAAACTGGCGAAGATCAGGTTTCTTTCATCCTTGGTGAAATATGGGGGCATGTACAGTTTTGAGGTCAGTATACGCTCTGTGTACGCAGAGACATCGTTGTAGCTCTGTTCGATCGCCTTTGAGGACGTGCTCCCCGGAATGCGGAACGGCCACTTACCAGCCCGCTGGAAGTACTCGCACGCTACAGATATCACGTATCCCAGCCCTTGCCAGCCAGCACACGAGATAAACAACGGCCGCAGGTTGGTGGCACCGATATCCGAGATGTACACGGGGAACTGCTCCTGGTGCATGAACCAGTAGATAGGATGCCCCTGCGCAGCCCAGCAGATAAGCATCGCAATAAGCATACCATACCAGGGTATAAACGCAACCCAAGGCACAATAAAGAAGTAGTTAGCAGGTTTTCTAAACCTCATATTTTTTTTTTGTAATTTCTTGTAATAATATATTGTATTGCTGTGTTGTTTGTAATGTTTCAAACTCCAATTTTATCTTGAGGCTAGATTATATTATTTAAATCATTAAGTGCAAACCTTGCTTATATATAGTTTTGAATATGTTTCAGATTTTTTGAAGGGCTTATATATTACAATTTGGGAAACACAAGCCTCCCTCCTCCCGTCATCGAATTTTCTTTCCCTTATTTAATTAATTTTTTTTTCTTCTTGCTTCGGTTAATTAATTTAAACAAAAATAGGCCTCTCTCTCACAACACGACTCTCTCTCTAATAAACAACAAGAGCAACAACAAGGGCCATTGTAAGCAATCTAATAAGGGGAGTTGATACTACTGTGATACTACAAGTACAATTTTATTTAGTTATAATATTTTCACATGGACGGGGAATTGCAGAGGCTGGATCAGGAAATAACGCTGGAGCTGCAGAAAATCGATGGGAACCTGGGCCACTGTTTCAGTGTGATCACGAAACAGATCATACCGAAGGTGATGGAGTATGGCGCAGTGTGTGACCAGATCATGGACTCGTCGCAGTGGTTGGGTACACTGTGCCGCCACAGCGGCACAGTGGACCTAGACACCGTCGTAGTCTCGCCCATGCAAACAAATAACAATACCAACAACAACAACAACAACAACACCAATAACAATAACAATAACAATAACAGTACAGATAATGAACCCTCTGATCTCACAGAGACCGGTGTTTTATATACACGTGACCGCGATGACGACGACCACGATGATGACGGGATGACCACGGCCACGACGGGGGTGGACAACGAGGAGGACGACAGCGTGCAGCGTCTCAAGAAGCGCAAGGTGTCGCTGTTGATCCAGCAGCGGTACGGGTCCAGCTCGAGTGCGATGCCGTCACCTGAGCGTCGCCGCGATACGGGTGCCGATGTGCGGGGTGACGAGCCCTCCAGCTCGCCCGCGAAGGACAACGTCCCGGTGCCAGGGACCGTGATCCACTTCTCCACCAAATAAAGAAGAAGTGGCCGAGGGGGGGATGATATATATATATATATATATATTAAGTATTTTGTGTTTGTATTAGTGGGGATAAAATACAGATTGTTGTAACATTAGTTTTCGTTTGTTTCAGGTGTTATTAGGATTATGGGCAACGTGATGTCGCAGAGTTTTGCCCCCGAGTGTACGGAGCTGAAGAAGGAGTACGACAATTGTTTCAATGAGTGGTACATGGAGAAGTTTTTGAAGGGGAAGTCGATAGAGAACGAGTGCACGAAGCAGTGGTATGCCTATACGGAGTGTGTTAACGCGGCGCTGGTGAAGCAAGGGATCAAGCCCGCACTCGACGAGGCCCGCAAGGAGGCACCCTTCGAACAAGGAGGCAAGCTGCTCGAGGCAGATGAGAAGAAGTGAACATCTATAATAGACAAAACTACTTGTAAATAGAGAGAAAAGCCAGCATCCCATTCCTCAAATATTTGTATATATTACCGTTAAAATAAAAAAAAAATAGTTATGAAATGATTCCAACATGGTAGATATCTATAGATATAGAAGACCAGTCCAATAGCGCTATGATTTAGTAGAGTACTAATGGTCCGAGGGGGTTGAAGTGTGTGTGTGTGTGTGCATAACTGTGTACGTGAGCCCCACGGTGCGTCTATATGAAGACGAGGATTGTGATTGTGGTACATAAATCTTTCAAAACAACAATGCAATGATGCAATACCGTAAGACTATCGAAATTCAACCTTTGAAAGGGTAGGTGGATCAGCAAATCGTGATATCTCTTCCCATAGGAAGCCCTCCGCTTCTGCGCGGGGGAGATTGATGTCTGTGTGGTCGTGGAGTACGGGGTATTTTAATAGCGTGCTGCTGCAGTTCACTGCCACACGGTTTACCCATGGTAGGGGGTATTTGGCACCACGATATCCAGAGGAGGTGTGCAACTTTGTAGGGATGTTGTGCAGTGCTAGGTATCCTTACAGCTAATACAATACACACACACACATACCTGCCCGTACGGGCAGGTGTGTGTGTATTGTATATAAAGATAGATACATATTAATATATATACTGTAAGAGGTATAGTTGTGTTTGATACTAATATACACGCTCGGTACACCAGCACCAAAAACGCCAAATTCCAGCTTGGAACCATCGTGTGCTTCTGCTACGCCGTTTTCCTCCCGTGTGGTTTTTGCAACAGAGATAGAAATCGAGTGCGGCAGAGATGGGATTTAGAAAGATGGTCGTGGTATACGAGAATATAACAGAGTGTCTTGTGTATGGTGTATGGTATAAATGGAGTATGGCACTGTGTGGTGTAGATAGAGCATGGCACACTGCAGCACTGCAGCTAGTACGCTTCCTTCACCCAGACCCCTCGGAGTGTATACCTCGTTAGACAAACACAAACACAGGCATGAATATATATACATCCATGTAGATACAGACGTATGTATATACGCGGCGTAAAACACGTTACTCCACGTCAGCCGTACAGCTCACCGATCACGAACACGCGTGGTATCCCCACCGACGGGGAGGCAAAAATTTTTCTGGGCGAAAAAAAAAAAAAAAAAAAAAAATTCTGCAAAAAAAAAAAAAAAAATAAATTAAAGTTGGGATTATTAAGTATTTGTGGGTTTGAGAGACAAAGAGAGAGAAAGAAAGAGACAGAAACAAGTAATAAACAAATATTATATAACAAAAAATATACACAACGATGTCTGTGCAACAGAAAGTGGAGACGTTAATTGAGTTGTTTCCGGACTGGAAGAGAGAGGACCTGCAGGAGCTTGTCCAGGAGGAGAAGGACACCGAGCTAGAGATTATAGTTGAGAAGATCACAACGGGCAAAGTCACCAAATGGGACGAGGTGAAGAAGCCTAGAAGGGAGAGGCACAGCCAGGAGACTTCTGTTCCTTCTCACAGCGCGCGTTATAGCAATGCCTCCACGACTAATAGCAATGCTGGCAGCAATAACAGTGCGGTACATAGGTATAAGAAGAACAATAACAACCCAAGGTTTAATAACAATAATAATAGTAATAACAATGCTTCTGCAGTTGCTGGTGGCGCTGCTAGTGGCAGTTCTACTGGGACTGGGTCTGGTGCTGCTGTTGCTGCCGCGGCCAGTGCTGCAAGTGCTGCAGCCAGTGCGGCTTCCAACACTTCCAAGAAGGTTCCAGTTGTTACGAAGGAAGATGTGCAGGCTAGCAAGCTAAGTTCCACACACACGCCAGAGGAGAGGAAGAAGATGTCTTGGGCAGCTATTGCCACGCCAAAACCTAAGCCTAAGCCGGTTCACAAGAAGAAGGAAGAAGAACCTAAGGCAGAGGAAGGACACGAAGAACAACCAGAGGAAGCCGAGGCTAAGAAGACACCAGAAGCTACCGAAAGTGCACTTGATAATGTTGATGACTTAAAGAAGGAGGTCGAAAGCATTGAAAAGGCTGAAGAGAAGAAGGACTCTAGCCCAGAACAACAAGAACAACCACAACAAGAACAAGAACAAGAACAACCACAAGAAAAACTACAACAAGAACAAGAACAAGAACAACCACAAGAACAACAAGAAAAAGAACAACCACAACAAGAACAACAAGAACAACAAGCTGCTCCAGTTGCTGCTCCAGCTGAAGCCGCTGCTTCTGAACAAAATGTTGCTGAGCAACAACAGCAACAAGAAGTTCAACAGCAACAACAACAACAACAACAACCTGTCCAACAACACCAACAGCCACAACAAACTGCTGCTGGTGGTGCTCAACCACTAGATGCTCAAGCTCAAGCACAGGCTCAAGCCCAAGCTCAAGCCCAAGCTCAACAATACTACATGTACCAAAATCAATTCCCTGGTTACACCTACCCAGGTATGTACGACATGCAAGGATATGCTTACGGCCAACAATACCAACAGCCAACACCAATGGCTGGCCACCCAGCTATGGTCAATGCTCAATTTTCCATGCAGCAAGGTTACATGAGTGCTGGTACTCCAGTCTCCGCTGGTGTTGATTTGAACACTACTGCCGCTACTACCCAGACTGCTCAGTCCCCAGTAGCTCCACATGCTCAGCAACAAACTCAAACTCAACAACAACCATACGGTGCTGGTTCATTCATGCCATACTATGCTCACTTCTACCAACAATATCCATACGGTCAACCACAGTACGGTGTTGCCGCTAACCAATATCCTTACCAATCCAACAAATCTACTGGTCAAAACTACTACGGTAACCAATACAACCAACAAGGTCAAGCTGATGCCCAAACCAAGGGTGTTCAACGTAACGACTCTCATTCTGAACAACAAGCTTCTGCTGACCAAGCTCAACCACAATTGACTCCACAACAGATTCAATTGCAGCAATATTACCAATATCAACAGCAGCAGCAGCAACAGCAGCAGCAACAAGCTCCACAACAGCAACAGCAACAGCAACAGCAACCAAGTTCCCAACAATACGGCTACACCGGTTACGACTACAACACCAAGTCCTCTAACGGTTTCTATTGAGCAGAATAGAATTGAATTTGCCTAAAACTTGTCGAACACTTGAAAATATGATGTTGCAATGAACTATATCCTTATTAT
Source organism: Nakaseomyces sp. UFMG-CM-Y6046 (assembly GCA_030571395.1). Lineage (NCBI taxonomy): Eukaryota > Fungi > Ascomycota > Saccharomycetes > Saccharomycetales > Saccharomycetaceae > Nakaseomyces > Nakaseomyces sp. UFMG-CM-Y6046. The sequence goes on along the minus strand of JAJLXT010000037.1, from coordinate 66,768 downwards.
ACAAACAAATTAATCTCTTAATATTATTTCTTATTCCGTGATGTTGTGGTGGGATAAAGGGAAATAAGAATTAAGTACTTTTGAATCTAAGGTAAATTGGAAGTGTTTGTTAATTTATTGGTCTTTTAAAATGAACTGTGGGAAAGAAGAAATGAAAATCAGTGTTATTATACTTTGTTATGAGATAAAAGATTTTGCATTTATATGAATATTATCTTGTCTTCTAATTTATTGCGTGATGCTTTACAAAAAAAAAAATTAAAGAAGAAATTTTATATGGACAAGTAGGAAGTTTACTTTTCTGGAAATTTTGATTTTGGTCCTCAATTTTGGTTGTTCTTGTTTTTTGTTCGCCAAGAAATATAAATTTCTATTAGTACATCCTCTGGTTCTTTCTTTTTTTTTTTTGGGTTCACACAATTATTCTATTCATAGTAATGAAGCAATTACTTTTAATCATCGAACTATGATTGCATTTTTTGTTTTATTTTACTCTTTTTTTCTTACTATTACTTTTTTTTTATCTTCATCATCATTATAATGTTCCTTCATCATCTGATTATTATCTGTTTCTTCTTATTTTCTCTCCACTGCCTTCTTTCATTTTTTTAGTACCAATTTAACAATAACCCCAATGATTCACCATTTCTTTTCAAATAACCTGTACTAATTTTATTATTTGCCCTACTTCCACCCACTCACTACGTAGTTAAATAATTTCTTCTATATTAATTGATTATTTTTGTTATGTATATATCGTATTTATCATTTATTTTCCAAATTTACAGTTTTAAGGAAGACTGATTAAGAACTTTAACGAACGACGACTTAAAGTAAAAGGCGGGCTATATGCAAACCATGAGTGATGTTCCTTATGCCATTGTTACCGGTGCCACAAGAGGACTAGGACGGGCCATTGCAATAAGCCTAGTTCAAAGAGGCATTAGTTGCATAGCCATTGGGTCCTCTGTGACTAGCATTAGGGACAGGATAGATTATTTCAGGAATGATATCCCAGGTATAAATCGGTCCATAGCTCTGAACTTGTCACGCTGGAACCAAGAGTTCAGTCAGGATGTTACAACTATCGAATACCACCAAGGTAATGACGGTTTGCTCTCTCAGGAGTTCACGAGAAGATTAGGGGACGCGTTAACGTTGGGTGAAGGTTATAGGCTACGAATGCTGGTGAACTGTGCCGGTGTCACACAGCACTCTTTGACATTGAGAACTAGTCCAAGGACCTGTACTGAAATAATGAACGTAAATTTCCACTCACCGGTAGGGCTGTGCAATTTTGTATCGAAGAGGCAGTTGAAATTGAAGAGACAAGAGAGAAGAAGGATAGACATAGTCAATGTTAGTTCAATCCTAGGACATAATAACAAGGATGATAAGGGTCTTCTGATACCCGGGACTGCTGTCTACTCGGCCTCAAAGGCTGCATTGACCAGGTTCACTCAGGTATATGCAAAAGAGGTGGAATCTTTGGGCATTCACTGCCATGAAATCTCACCGGGACTTATCCCACAGACCGATATGATCCAATCTCTGTCTGAATCGGCAAGAGCCAACTTATTGCGGTCGATAGGCAGCAAAACCTCCACCATTGAGGGGGTAACGAACGAAATTACAACCATTCTCGAGGCAAACGAGTAGCAAGAAAAAAACCAACAGGTAGCATTGTGTTGTGGAGTGATTTTTGTGATCTAATAATTACCTAAAATGCAGTAGGTAAACACTGAAACCTTCACACAGAAAGATATATGTGTTGTTATTTATTATCTTGGTTTATTTCATATCATAATCCACGTTAATCACACTAAAAGCGTTGACAGTGACAAAGTTGGTGAAAAAAAAATTTTCTGCGTTGCTCTGAAAAAAAAATTGAAAAAGTTGCAAATTACGTGGCATGCTAAGTGACGTATTATAAGAAAGGCTATTTGTTAATTGAAACTTGCTTGTTTTGTTTGATAACCCAACAACAGAGGATCAAAAGCTGATAACATGAGTGCTGACGCTGTTGCCGAGAAGGTCAAGGATATGACCGTGAAGGACAAGAAGCAAAAGAAAGGTGGTAACAAGCCATCTTTGTACCTGGATCCTGAGCCAGCTTTCATCAAGGAGAGAGATGAGATGTTCTTGAGATTGCAGAAGGAGTATGCGGAGAAGGTTGCTTCTATGCCACGTGTTCCTGTCAAGATTGTGTTGAAGGACGGTGCTCAGAAGGAGGCTACCGCCTGGGAGACCACCCCAATGGACATTGCCAGGGGCATTGCCAAGTCTTTGGCTGACAGGCTAGTCATTGCCAAGGTTAATGGTGAACTATGGGATTTGGAGAGACCATTTGAAGGATCTGAGAACGAGGAAATCAAGCTGGAGCTTTTGGACTTTGAGAGTGACGAGGGTAAGAAGGTCTTCTGGCACTCTTCTGCCCACGTCTTGGGTGAATCTTGTGAATGTCACATGGGTGCTCACATCTGTTTCGGTCCTCCAACTGACGATGGTTTCTTCTACGATATGGCTATTAGAGATTCCTTGAAGGATCCAAAGGAATGCGAAGAGAGAACTGTTTCTCAAGCTGATTTCCCAAACCTGGAAGGTGTTGCCAAGAATGTTATCAAGGAGAAGCAAAAGTTCGAGAGATTGGTGATGACCAAGGAAGATCTGTTGAAGATGTTCCACTACTCCAAGTTCAAGACCTACTTGGTTCAAACCAAGGTTCCAGATGGAGGTGCTACCACTGTTTACAAGTGTGGTAAGTTGATTGATTTGTGTATGGGTCCACATATTCCAAACACCGGTCGTATCAAGGCTTTCAAGATTTTGAAGAACTCTTCTTCTTACTTCTTGGGTGACTCTAACAACGAATCCATGCAAAGAATCTACGGTATCTCTTTCCCAGACAAGAAGTTGATGGACGCTCACTTGAAGTTCTTGGCTGAGGCTTCCATGAGAGACCACAGAAAGATCGGAAGAGAACAAGAATTATTCTTGTTCAACGAGATGTCTCCAGGTTCTTGTTTCTGGTTGCCTCACGGTACTAGAATATATAACACTTTGGTCGACCTTTTGAGATCCGAATACCGTAAGAGAGGTTACGAAGAAGTTATCACACCAAACATGTACAACTCCAAGCTATGGGAAACCTCCGGTCACTGGGGTAACTACAAGGAAAATATGTTCACATTCGATGTTGAGAAGGAAACTTTTGGTTTGAAGCCAATGAACTGTCCAGGTCATTGTTTGATGTTCAAAGCTAGAGAACGTTCTTACAGAGAGTTGCCATGGAGAGTTGCCGATTTCGGTGTTATTCACAGAAACGAATTTTCTGGTGCCCTATCTGGTTTGACTCGTGTTAGAAGATTCCAACAAGATGATGCCCACATTTTCTGTACTCAAGACCAAATTGAACAAGAAATCGAGAACATTTTCGACTTCTTGAAGTTCATGTACGGTATTTTCGGTTTTGAATTTAAGATGGAATTGTCTACCAGACCAGAAAAGTACGTTGGTGAACTAGAAACTTGGAATGCTGCTGAGAAGAAATTGGAAAACGCTTTGGTTAAGTGGGGTGGTGCTTGGGAACTAAACCCAGGTGATGGTGCTTTCTACGGTCCAAAGATCGATATTATGATTTCTGATGCTTTGAGAAGATGGCACCAATGTGCCACTATTCAATTGGATTTCCAATTGCCACAAAGATTTGAACTAGAATTCAAGGCTAAGGAAACTCAAGAGAGTGAAAGCTACGAGAGACCTGTCATGATTCACCGTGCCATCTTGGGTTCCGTTGAAAGAATGACTGCTATCTTGACTGAACATTTCGCCGGTAAGTGGCCATTCTGGTTGTCCCCACGTCAAATCTTGGTTGTTCCAGTCGGTGTCAAGTACCAAGAGTATGCTCAAGAAGTTCGTGACAAGTTCCACGGTGCTGGTTTCTATGCTGATGTCGATTTGACTGGTAATACCTTGCAAAAGAAGGTCAGAAACGGTCAATTGTTGAAGTACAACTTCATCTTCATTGTTGGTGAAGCCGAAATGAACGAGAAGTCTGTTAACATCAGAAACAGAGATATTATGGAACAGCAAGGTAAGAACGCTACTGTTGCTGTTGACACTGTTCTTGAACAACTATTGAAGTTGAAGGAGGAAAAGAGATTGGACAACATGCTTGTCTAAAATGGAGAAATTTTTAGTTATTAGAGAAATTGATCAATTGTCATATAATTTTTATCACGTCTTTTAGTAGCTTATTTAGAATTTTTCTTTTCATGTTATAATATAATATTTTAATGTCATTTTAATTCACTTTTAATAATCAGAAACAAAAAATAGTATATATCTGTGGATTTCTTGGAGTCCTAGACCTACTTGGTTTATCTGTTTCATTATAGAATATAAAAATGTATATAAGACCCAACCAGAAAATTTTATGAATATGAAGAGAAAATTTGGTAATTAACCAAAGACGCTTAGTAAGAGGTCTAATTTTATTTTTATTTTTGTCAAAATACACCTGAGCCACCATTTCGTTCTTGCTCAATCAACTTTTTGAACTCGTCCTTAGTTGGTTTATCTAGGGTAGGTTGTCCGATAGCTGTGTTATCACCGAAAGGGTCGAAATCTTCCTCAGTTTCGTTTCCGTTAGAGTTTTGAAATTCACCACTTCTAATTTTATCCCAGGAGGATTTTTGCTTTCCAGAAGACTGTTGGCGGACGGTACCCCAAGACTTTTCGTATTTTGGTTCTTCCTTTGGGATAGAAGGTTTCGACATTGGTACTGGGGTTGGTTGGACTGAGGATGAACTGTCATCAGTCTCTTGTTGATCATTATTTTTGGTTTGGTCTTTGAAAAGCCCGAATGGATCCTTTTGGTTCAGGAAAGGAGCTAATGGTTGTCTTTGCATCTCTTTCAACTCCTTCATTTTCTCTATTGGGTTGGGGAACCTTCTTCTAGGGTTTTGGTAAGTTACATAGAAGTACATTGCCCATTTTGGGGCTGATCCATTTTTCAATAATTTCATCATTTCGAACTCCTTCTGTACCCGCGTCTTAGGTTCGTTGGGGTTACTTAGCTCTTTCAACAATGTCTGCTCCTCGGGTTTCACATCTCCGTATTGATTAAGTTCTTTTGAGCCGTTCAAATCAGATTCATACCGTGCTGTCAATTCACCAGTGGGATCCAGCTCATTAATTTTGTTCTTGTACATCAAATTTCCGGATATCTGAGTTGAGAACACCATTGCAACAAGACCCAGAACAAAATTTCTTGGCACCTTGACACCTCGAATTGCACCAGTTTTGTAGTATTGGTAAACAAAAGGTGATACAAACACAGCGCTAAAACCGGTCCAGCCACCAATAAACTGTGCACGGGCAATAGAGGTATATTTCTTTGAAAGTTCGAGTCTATCTCGTGCATCCAACACTTCATCCTTGTTGTAAAACTCGATGGCATTCTTGTAAGCTTCTTGAAAAGCAGGCGAATCGATCCACGCTGGTGGACCAGCCCTATTCTTATCCTGTGTGGCAGACATATCTTGAAAAGTTAGTGGTTATGTTATACAACTGATGCTCCGGTAAAGCTATGATTCATAACTTTTAAAGACTCGATAATGCGATGACTTTTAAATTGCCAAAAACAAAAGAAGACACCCTTAAAAAAAGCGAATATACTGTTTGACGATAATTTGACACATTTAGATATCGGTAGATTTTAATTGGTTTATTTTATTTTATTTTATTTTTATATAGTATTATATTTTCTACTTGATTGAATATATATAAAGAAAGAGGAACCCTTACTCCTTCTTTTCCTCTTTTTTGTCGCAGTTCTTCCTCCAGAAGCCGAATGGTCCACGGCGAGACTTCTTGAACTCTTCCACCTTCTCAGCAGGGTCAGGCAACCTGTTCTCTGGGTTGTCGTAGGTGTGCTTGAAATACATGGACCATCTTGGGGCGGCCCTGTACTTTAGTAGCCTCATGACCTCGTATTCCTTTTCAACACTGGACTTCTCAAGACCAGCGTTGTTGTCAGCACCTTCCTTCTTCTGCTTCTGAGAGAACTGGAATTTAGATTCTAGCTCACCTGTAGGATCCATCTTCTTGAGCTCCTTGTTGTACATGTACTTACCGGCAAGTGTCCTGGTCAACACCATCGAGACAACACCCAGCAAGAATGTTCTGGGCAACTTCACGCCTTTCAGAGTATTGGCAGTGTAGTAACGGTAGGCGAATGGACCACCGAACCCAGCAGTGAACCCAGAGACAATACCGGCAACTTCAGCCTTCGTGATGGTAGCATATCTTTTGGACAAGTCTAGTCTTTCTTCTTTGTTCAAGTTGCTGTCTCTCTTGTGGAACTCAACAGCGTTCTCAAACATGTACTTGGCCCATCTTGGTCCTTCAAATTCCTTAGCAGTAGACATTATATATTGTAGTTGTAGTTAGTTTTTTCTTTCTTCGTTGATGTTCTATTTAATTATATTTATTATACAAAATAAAAGAACAAAAATATCAAATTCAAGATGTTCACACGTTCTCTTTATATAACTTAATATTCTAGATAATCAAAGTAATATAATCAAAGTAATATAGTTAATTAATCTTTAAAGGGTCCATTTCTTTATTGTCACCTCTTATGCAGTTGTTGCCTACAGGGGTTTCTTCACTTCTCTCTCTCTCTCTTTGCATCTTTCCTCCGTCTCTGCGTCTTTTCTCTCCGCTTCTTTTTTCTCCGCTCTTTCCCGCTGCGGAGAACAGACGCCTTGGAATTACCGCGGACAGAGCGGATCCGTGCACACAGAAAAACAACCATCGGATATACCACGGAAAAGAACGGAGATCGACACTTTCTCTTTTTTTCATTTTCTCCGTTCATATGTACGCTGATTTCTGAGCGTAAGGGTGGGATAGCAAACAAAGATAAGTCGTTTCTTTTTTGGTTGCTATGGGAGAGAGAGAGAGAAACCCATGACTCAGTAAGAATTTCGTGTACAACCGGGTTTCGGATCGAGTTAAGTGCTGTTGTGAAAGTGCATATATCCGTCGGAGATAAAGGAAAACAAAGGAAGGGTTGTATTGTTCCGTGGGAAAAACGGGGGGAACGGATTAACATATAGATAAGGTTTAATATTTAATTATGTATATACTTAATTTATATATAATTTGATTATTTTCGTTTCGTAGATTGGGGTGAGGTTCGTTATCTTGTCAATGGATCTATAACTTCCAAGGTGACTTGATTCTTGTTGTTCTCTATGATCTTTATCTGGCTGAGGTCACGGACAACAAAGTCTGCACCGGCCTTGAACAACGTCTCCTTGTCGTAGCTGGAGGTGATACCGACAGTGGTGGCACCCATGGCCTTCCCGGCCTGGATACCCACTGGGGCGTCTTCAAAGACTACCGAGGTTGCGGCAGCCTTATCGTAGTGCCACGCGTCGCATAGTAGCTCGCGGGCCTTGCCGTAGCCCTCAGGATCCGGTTTGCCCTGAGAAACATCAAAGGACGTGATGAACACGTCGGGTTTGCCGATATCCTTCAGGATGGTTTTGAACCAGGAGAAGGCCAGCACGGGGGAACCTGAGGTGACAATGGCCCACTTTCTGTGTGCAAACTTCTCCCCCGTGGCAGTGTCCACATCTAGACCCTTCAAAAGCTCGGGGGCCTTCTTGATCAAGGAAACGGTGTCCAGGTAGTCCTCTGCGATAGACTTCTCCAGCGCGATGACACCCTTGTTGTCGGTGTTGTCGATTTCAGGGAAGAACGTGGCTAGCACCTCCGTGGTCCTGGTACCATGAGAGATCTTGAACAACTCCTCGGGGTCGACATTGTGCTCAGCACAAAGTTTCCTCCATGCAGCCTCTGCAGCCTCCGTGGTGCTGACGATAGTACCGTCCAAGTCGAACAAGCAAACGTTAACAGTGAATTGGTTATCTTTAGCAGCAGTCATCCTTTTCGTTTTTATCTAGGTTAGTGGTTTCAAATAGAGAGTACGAATGTTTGAACAACAATATAATATCTAATATACCACCTTTATATATCTGAACTGTTGTTGTTAATTGCAGGAATAAAATAAGAAGTAATAATAACATTCAGTATCAAAAATACGTCATAACCCTCGAGAAAGATACACTCTCTGCAGAACTTTCTGTGCCCCACCAACATTATCGACACCCCCCACCATAATAATACACCACCCCCTCTTATTACCTGTTTAGGAAATCTATTTCCGAATCAGGGAACTTTTTGGGGTGGTAACCTCCACATTTCGGGAAATCCTGCTGTTTGTTGTGTTTTTTTGTTTTTTTTTTGGCAGATGCATCCATTTTTTTTTTGCACATGCTCACGGGGCATGTGAAGGCGGTATGTTTATGTAACATGTGAAGATGTGCTTATTAAAGATGAGTTTATGCACCAGGGTAGAGGACTTTCTTGTTGAGTCTCATATACTTGTTGAGTCCAGGTTATCTTGCTTCCTATAACACATCTTCACATGCAACACTACAAAAAAAAAAACAATCAACACGTTCTATACTGAATTTTCTAGCTTTACATACCTCTGCTTTCATTGTATATGATAATATATTACCATGTGAAAATACACACGCACATACACCATACAAATAAATACACCAATACCAACACCAATATCATTACTCACGTAAATGTATTTTATACTATTTACGTTTATAGTGATATATTTTGTCTTTCTCAACGAAGGACACACCTTCTCTGCCAACACAGACCGGGAACACGCCTATAACACTTTGGTGAAATGATTGCAATGGAGAGAGGTGAGGGGGGACTTGTACATCTAATTTTCAATTGTATTTAAACTATATAAGAACTGCATTCACAAGGAATATCGTATATTGACAGAGCTATGGACTATTTTGGAGTGAAGCAGAGCTATTACAGTGGGTCGTTTGACAAGGTCTTGGAGGAGGTGAGCAAGTTCAACAAGGTTGATGATGTTACTTTGAAGTATTACCAATTGAGAAGCGAGCTGGCCTTGGGGCAATTGAAGACTACTGGTGGTAGTGACGCGCTAAGTGGCGCTTTTGTGCTGTACCAGGCGTTCTTGGGTTCTAAGGACCTGAGCAAGTTGCAACAACACGTCGAAACTAAGGGCAAGGAGTGTCTTTTCCAATTGAACCTGCTGGCTTGTGCACAGGCTATAAGCGGTGATCTTGAGGGAAGTTTGCAGACTTGTGTTGGTGGGATCGACTCTGACCAGAAGACCGGTTTGATCGAGTTGTTTTTGCTGGCAATTGAGGTGTCTTTGCTGGACGGCAAGCCATCCACCGCGACAACCATGTTTGAAAACTACACTAGTACACATGCCGACACTTTGACCAGTGATGATGAACTGATTGTCAACCTGGCTGAATCTTACATCAAGTTCGCCATGAACGTCGATACCACTAGCTCGAACTTCTACCATTTCGAGGAACTGGCACAGACTTTCCCAACATGGAAGTCCCAGTTGGGATTACTAAATCTACACCTGCAACAAGGTAACATCACAGAGGCGGAGTCTATAGTTGAACTTTTGGAGTCTGAATACTACACAGAACAGCAACCGGATGCAGCTAAGCTGTACAAAGCTAACTTCCTAGCTAACAAGATCACACTGGCTATTATGCAAGGTGACCTAGCGAAGACCACCGAATTGAGAAACGAGTTGAAGAGCTGTGCTCCTGATCACGTTTTCAACAAGTCTCACGCTGAGATGAACGCAAAGTTCGATGAGATTGTTGTCAAGTACAAAAACTAAGAAAATATATATATGTATAACATAAATAACAATAGACCAAAAATAAGGATATCTATACCATTCTGAAAATTAGATGCATCGCGTAAGATAGATAATCATATTGATTATAAAAAGAATATTTATTGTGTGTTTGTTTGTTTTTTTTCTAATTTTCTATTTATTCAGAGTAGAATCTTATCATTAAAAAGACTATCTAGTCCTGTAAAAAAATAAATAAGTTTAAAAACTGGTCTAATGTACAAATATTGCTTACTAGTTTTTAAAAAATTTCTTTAAAGAATTTATGCATGTTTTTCAATTGAAATTTTGATGAGATAAATTTTTTTTTTTTGGTTTTTATCGTTATAATCGTAGTCTGAATAATAGAATACAGTTCAGTCTTTTGTTGAAGGTTTCAGATTTATTTGTTATCTTCACCAATAATGTCCATCCAGGTCTTACCTTCCTTCTTCAATTCCTCAGCAACCTCATCCTTGATTCTAGCAATTAGAGCAGGACCGACATAGGCGTAAGCTGTGTACAATTGGACAAAAGTGGCACCGGCCTTGGCAAATTCAATGGCATCCTTACCAGAAGAAATACCACCACAACCGACAAGGACAAGGTCAGAATCCTTAGCGTACTTGGAAACAGTCTTCATGGCCTTCAAAGCAAATGGCTTCAATGGCTTACCAGACAAACCACCGACTTGGTTCTTTAAGCTCTCGTCACTCTTTAAGCTGTCTGGTCTTTGGATGGTGGTATTGGAAACGATAATACCGTCGACCTTAGATTTCTTGGCAGCTTCGACAATGGATTGTAGTTCTGGTTCAGTTAAGTCTGGGGCGATCTTGACAAGAACAGGTGGTTTGTGGTCCTTCTTACCTAGAGCGTTTGGGTTGGAAGATAGAGAATTTCTCTTGGAGATGATCTCAGATAGTAAGTTAGTTAACTTGGCTTCGTTCTGAAGGTCTCTTAGACCTGGAGTGTTTGGAGAAGAAACGTTAATAACCAAGACATCGGCTAGAGATTGGAATTTCTCAACACCCTTCAAGTAGTCCTTGACCTCATCACCATTCTTGTTCTTACCTAAGTTGACAGCCAATAGCTTGTCCTTGTACAAAGAAAGTTTGTCGATAGTCTTGTCAGAGAAGTAAGAGTTCAAGAACTTGTTGACACGCTTCATTAGGTTGTTGTAGACAACATCATGACCGCTGGAGTTGAAACCGTATCTGTTGATAACACCATCATCAGCTGGCAATCTGAAAAATCTTGGTCTTGGGTTACCTGGTTGTTCCAATGGAGTAACAGAACCAATTTCCATGTAACCGAAACCAGTTGGCATAATACCATCGATAGCCTCAGCGTCCTTGTCAAGACCAGCGGCACAACCAATTGGGTTAGTCATCTTAGTACCGAAAACGTTAACGTGTAGGGACTCAGGATCCTTGTCGAAGTATAGTTTAGGAGACAACCCCCATTTGAAACACCAGATACCCAACTTGTGACCATTTTCTGGGTCTGGAGTGATCAATCTAACAGCTGGACAAACCAAGTATTCGTGAATAGCTGATCTAGCATTCATGAAGTACAAATAACCAGCACTACCGGCAAGCAAAAGAGCAGTCAATTGCAATGGTTTCAAACCTAGAAAACTAGATTTTAGAACCTGACGTCTAGCATTAACAGTGAAGAAAGATCTTCTACCAATAACGTTAAAACCAACTCTATGCATCATTATTTTTTTTTGTTTTTTGTTTTTGTAAAGATTAGCAATAGTTTTATTTGAAATTGCAAAAGAATAATAGTAAATTTATATTATTATTATTGAAATATAAATAAAACCCTTATTTTTTTGTCTAAGAACTTCAAATCAGCTTTGTAATATTGCAGACTTTGTTGATCCTTGTTTCTTTCTTATATTTAAAAAAAAAAAGGGCGTACTATGAATTTATTAACGCAATAATACAAGGGAATTATAATTGAAATTCAATCAGTTTAGAAGTCAAGTCATCGATCGTATTTATACGACTCAAATATTGATTTTTGAAAAAAAAACCGGGAAAAAAATTTTTTTTCAAAATTTCGCACAAACTGATTTCTTCGGCGATCTCCGTGCGGGTTTTTCTATGCAATCCGAGAACAAAGGGACGGTTGGAATGAATAAAAAAAAAAAAAAGAAACAAAATCGATGAGATGAGTCTCGATGGTGATTTCTTTTTTATTTTTTTTTTTTATCTTAAAATTTCTGATTTTATCATTTGTATATTTTTCATGATGTGTGATATTAGTATTATACTTAATATATAGTGATTTTGTTTTTCTACAGCTAATTATAGCTTCTTTTTATTTCATTTATTATATCTTTTCAAATTCAAGTTCTTGTGTGACCTTGAATGGTGTTGGTAGAGGAGCGTTGACGTCCTTTGCCTGCCTCACGGTTTCTATTATGCCGACTGGTTCTGATGGGCTGTTGTCCTTTAGTACTATGACACCGTTAGTGCCCTTGAATTTACGTACGGGTGAGAACCTTTCATCCTTGGCGAATTGTATGTATCTGAGCTGTTGAGGAAGTATACGGGACATGTTTTCAACCTTGTATGGTTTAGATGAGTATCTGTTCTTGTTGAAGTCTTCAGTTTCACCTTCGACTTCCTTCTTAGTATCTTCCTTCTTAGTATCCTTGGCCTTCTTCTTCTTCTTATCTTCTTCAGTGATAGAAGCGCTGGTGGTAGCACTGGTTTCTGCGGAGCCACCAGATACGTCCTTTTCTTTCTTTGTCTTCTTAGCTCTGGCCTTGGCTCTAGCTGTGGTGGATAAGATGGCAGTGGCAACCTTCTCAACTTCCTTTCCTGCGGATTCCTCGTACATCTTTGGGTATGCGAAGATCTCTTCTCTTGAATAGCAGTTCATGTCGAATTTAGGAATATTTAGATCGGAACCACGTACACCAACAATGGTGGTTGGAGTAAAGGATAGTGATAGGAAATGCGATAGAGGGAACCAGTACCAAAATTGTGTGAACATAGCCAAACCGACCACGGACTTTGTGTCTAGAGTACCAGTCTCGGCGTTCTCTAATTGGATGGTGACATTTCTACCACCGGCATTCATGATACCCAGTGCAACACAGGCACCGAACTTAGCCAAACCTTCTTGGTGCTTGTTTGTTATCACACTTAACAAGTTTGCATTGATAGTCGCAACCTTTGGGTTCATCTTCTCGGTTTGTTGTACCATAACTAAGGACAAAGAAATCATAGCGGCTTGGCGTACGAAATCAGCTGGGTCCTTTGTCATTGGCTCTAGAACATCAATGGCAGACTGCAAACCCTTACCAGCACAGGCAATACCCAATGCAAAGGCAGCACCGCATCTGTCATGAGCGTTGTGTGATTCAGCAAGTAGTTGAACAATTCTTGGAACTGTAGTGTAATCACGCAGCAGGACAAAACCCAAGGCTGTGACAGCAGCTCTTCTGACATCATCATTTGAGTCTGAAACAGCAAAATGCAACAACTTCTTCACAACTCTGTTGTTACCAGTACCAACGTATGCTAATGCGATGGTGAAGGCACCACCGTAACGAATCAAGGCTTCCTCGCTAGCAAACATCTTGTCGATTAGAGAGTCAGCTTGCTCTTGACGTCCGTAGTTTATCAATGCTAGGGACATTGCTAGACCACGTGTAATGTTACCATGAGAAGTTTCTTGGGCATATGTAAATAGATCATGAATAGCGTTTTCATCACCAGTACCTAGTAAAGTCAAACCTATACCGAAAGCAGCTGCCTCACCTGAGGTAGCAACATCGTTATACAACACATCCTTCAAAGCTTCGTAGACTTCATTATTAGCGGTACCCATGGCGGCCAGACCAATACCAAGAGATGCACCATGTAGGAGCACATCGATATCCTCATCACCGGTAGTTCCACTATTTTCAATCAAATGTTGCTTCAAATAGTCCACAATATCTCTACCGTATCCTGCGTAAATCAAACCCAAACCGTACAGAGAACCACCCTTGATAAATCTGGAAGAAGAGCGGCTACCTGGCAAGTAAGGAGCCATGACCTTCTTACCGTCAATTAGGTTACCCTTATGGATAACACCCAGAGAGGCAGTAGCTGTAAACTTAGCCCAGTTTTGAGCTTTACCTAACCATGAGAGGTTGGCTTTAATAAAGGAGTTATCTGTTGTACCGGCATGCATATAACCGTTAGCAACACTAACTGCGGTGTGGAAAAGAGAGAACTTCCCGTCCAGAGATGATTTGGATTTGTTTAACAAGCTGATATCAATGTTCTTCTTGTTTAGGAGGAAAGTGTTGTAGTAATCACAAGTCGGTATACCAGTTAATATTTCCAAGAGACCAGCATCGTATTCCTTTGCACTCAAATTCAGTAGTAACGTCTCCAAAAGTTGTTGAGATGCTGAGGATACAAGGTCAAAGGCGATTTGATATGACACTTCAATTCTTTCTTCATTGTGCAACTTCTCGAAAAGTTCAGTTGCTAAAGTGGCATCATTCAAGTTGACTACAATTTTAGAGATAATGAAATAGTCCGCGTTCTTCAATGGCAACAACAAGTCAAACAACAACCTTAGAATATCATTCTTAAACTTTGAGTTTAGGACAATGGTAGTTGCGGCAGTCAACACATAACCCATCAACTTCATTGAGTTACCTTCTTGATCCTCTGCTAGTCTCTGTTGCAAAATCTCTTTGACAACATCAAGACGGAACGCCTCCAGGGCAATCCCAAGGGCCAATCTGAACTCACCTGCTTGAGTACACTTCTGCATCATCTTCTCGAAGACAGAAGTCAGTTTGGGGTCTATGTTCACAGGCTTCTTCTCGCCCACTGTGTACCTCTTTGTGGATAGCTTAATGTACATTTCAATACTCTTAGAGACAATAGTTTCAACAAACTGGGATTGCTCATTGATATCAAACTTATCTTCTGCTGCCAACGCATACTTCACTGCAGACTCATACTCACCCAGGTTATAGTAAACTTTGGAAGCAATCAATGCGGCCATATGTCTATCTTGGAACAAGTTATCGTCATAAAGAGCCTCAATCTCAGGCAAATCGTTCGAAACCTCAGACCAGAACTCATCTACCACATCATTGATAGATTCTAAAGCATACGACTTCACCGATGCGTCTTCTTCCTTCAAAAGAGCCAACAATGGAGTGGCTGTAGTTAAAGACATTTCTTTTTCTTTTCTTTTTATCTAGTATCTTAATGTATCTTCTTAGGGCTATCTTTAAGTCTTGTCAAGATATTTTTTTATTATCTTCTGCTTACTCTGATTTCCAGCTGTTAATTAAGTCTTGACAGAGAGGACAATCAATCTTAGAAATTCAATAAAAAAAAATAAAAATTTCCAGATCCTTTTATATTAATGTCTACCTCTCAAAATAAAGCAGTTATAGAAGTAATTGGCTCAATTCTAAATGGTTTAATTCAAACTGTCTGTATTAAAAGAGTTAACTCTAACCGCTTTTAAATAAGAAGGTTTCTTTTGCCCTTTGCCACCCTTTTTGCGTTTAATAATTTTTATTGCCAGCTCCCGGCCAACAAATCCAAAAAAAAAAAAAAAAAATTAAAAAAAATATTGCCCCCTTCTATCCGGGTAATTTTATGTCGTAAAATTCAAATTTGAGTAAGTTGGATGGATGATGATGATGGTATTGGTGATAATATTGAATTGAATTGTATGTTTATTTTTTTTTTTATTTTATTATATTTACGTGATCTATTAATTAAAAAAAGAGTTATCTGGGAGAAGTTTATTTCTAATTCTATTTGTTCTTATAGGATGGTGGAGTGAGAGGGGGAGCCCAATCTCATAACAGAAATTATGGGGGGAGGGATGATCTTGTATCAAAAGAGAACACCATTAATAAATAAGAAGTAGAAATGAATTCAATATAGTAATCTAATAGAAATCTTGGCTTCAGTCTTGTTCAATTCATCGTAGATCTCCTTGATGTCGCTTTGGTTGACATCGGAGATATCAGCCATCAAGTAGGCAATTTCACCGCTGGAGTCGGAGAATTGCTTTTCAATGTTGTGGTTCGACAAAATGTTGTTGACGGTCTTCAAGACACCTGGAACATTCTTGTGGATGTACAAGACACGGACAGTGTTTTCTTGATCTAGGTCTAGAGATCTCAGACTGACCTCTGGGAAGTTGACAGAACCAATAGAGATACCCTCGTTGATGTACTTGCTCAAGGAGTGAGCGACCTCAATACCAATGGCACTTTGGGCTTCCTCGGTGGAACCACCAATGTGTGGAGTTAGGATGACGTTTGGTAAAGAAACTAGTTCAGAGGTCCAATTGTTCAACTTGTTGGCAAAAGCATCAGCACCGTTCTTAGCTGGCTCGTTTGGATAGACATCAAGAGCGGCACCAGCAATCTTACCAGCCTTCATGGCTTGGATCAAAGATGGGATATCAACAACAGTACCTCTGGATGCGTTAATGACATAAGCACCATCCTTCATGGCTGCAAATTGAGGGGCAGACAATAGATTTTTGGTTTCTGGAGTTTCTGGCACATGAAGAGTGACAAAATCGGACTTATTTAGAAGCTCGTCCAAAGTGGAAACTTGCTTGGCAGTACCTAGAGCCATAATTGTGACGATATCATAGTAAAGGACATGCATACCCATAGATTCGGCTAGAACAGACAATTGGGAACCAATATGACCATAACCAACGACACCAAGAGTTTTACCTCTAACTTCCCAACACTTATGTGAAACCTTGTTCCAGGTACCAGTATGTAGTTCGATAGATCTGTCACCCAATTGTCTCGCTAGGGAGATAATTTCAGCAATCACTAGTTCGGCAACAGATCTAGAGTTGGAGAATGGGGAGTTGAATACAGCGACACCGATACTAGCAGCATATTGCAGATCAACTTGGTTAGTACCAATACAGAAACAACCAATAACGACAAGGTTCTTGGCGTGTTTTAGAATGTTAGAAGTCAACTTTGTCTTTGATCTAATACCAATGGCGTGAACATCCTTAATCTTCTCAATAAGCTCTTCTTCTGGTAGAGAAGATTTGTAAAATTCAACCTGGTAACCCTGGTCTTTGAATATGCTAACTGCAGTTTGGTTAACATTTTCCAGTAAAAGAATCTTCATGTCACCGGTGGAAAATGGTTTTAGGGCCTTTTGCTGCTTAGAGACACTCAAACGACGTGGAAGAGTGTTCATAAATGATTGTGTTGGTGAAGTAGAAACAGCACCTGGGGATCTTGACAAGTTCATAGCTCTTTGAAAAGAGTCTTGCAGTGGGTTGATATCCATTTTTATTAATTATGTTCTTGAATTATTATTCTGGCCAACAAAAGCTTTTTTTTGTTATCAAATGTTTTGTTGTTCTGTAGGTAAATTTGTAAGATAGAAAAGCTTGATAAGTAAAAAAAAGTTCTAATTGATTAAATCTCTTCCTTTTATAATATATTCTTGCCAGAGTCAAAGCTCAATATATAAGTATTGCTAATTCGAATTTCGTGTAAAAGGGTTGATGACTGATCATTAAATTTTTTTTCAAAACGAAGGGGGACATCACACTTTTTTCTCGAGAAAAAACTCCTGTGCCGGGATTTCTACACGTGAGATTCTTGAAATTTGATAGAGTTGTAAGAACTATAGCGCAACTTTTGATTTTCGATTTGCAGCGGTGGCGCTGAAAAACAAAAAAGCACCACGATTGTAAAAAAGCCGCAGAGAGCCTTGGGGAGAATAGCTCGAGCGATTCTCATTGTTCGAACGTAAGCAAAAAAGCCGTACGCTGTTCAAGATGCGCAATGCCCTGGAAACTCTCTTTTCAACAGGTTTTATAGTGCTAAAAATAATTACCTTGAGTCATATTTGCCTCTCATAAAGACTCTTTGGATGTAACAGCTGCAATTCCCTCAAGGTTGCATATTTATATGCGTAGTTAGTGAATCCCAAAGTTCCTCTAATTTTGTCTTGAAACCTACGTCTACATAATTTGCCAACCTAATAGACAATTGACACCAGAACTGGCCTTCCTCTTTTTTATTTTCTAGAAGAAAGTTAACGCCTTTATTCCAGCAACAAGTAGCTGTTATCTCGACATCTTGTTTTAGAATCTCACTATTTTCAATATCTGTTCTGTATCTTGTGTCTAGCAATTTGATCACAGTTTCTATTACATCAGTTGAAATTTCAATATCATTTTTTACAGCAAGCTCAACACAATTTCTAACCCAATAGCATAATTTCACTGCCCTAATCTTTATGTTGTTAAAATTTCTCCTTACTACTGTTATTAATATGTCATATAGAAATTTTTTTTGAATTGCTGTGTCATCTAACAATTTTTCGATGATAATTTCATCCAATTCAAAATTCTCATATTTATTTACCTCTTCCACAACTTTTACTATATCTTGGTAAAGATGTTGATACACTAGTCCCTCTATATAATGTTGAGCAGACATTAATAAAATTTGCTGGGTTTCTGTTTCTAACAAAAGGGTTTTCCCGTCCTTATAATCATCTGAATCGATAAACTGAAGAATATTTGAGAAAGTAGATTTACTCTTCTCCATTAATAGTTCTTCTTTAGTAAAATCTTTTTTGCCAAGTTTTTTAAGTATCAGATATTCTAATATGCTGCTTTTCAGTCCCCAGAGAAAATAGTATGACTTCTTAGGAAATGTGAGGTCATCTAAAGGGAAATATTCAAACATTTTCAGACAAGATTCTATAATAGTAGCGGATTCTTCAATATTGCGATCGGACTCGTAAAACTTTAAACTAATATTGAAACAAATGGATGTAAACCATTCTATTTCGGTTATTACGACCTCGTTAATTATCTTACTTTCTTGACCATTGCCAGATAATTGTGGTGTACATGACTCCCTCAATTTGAGGGATTGTAAAAACAGTAAGACCTTCTCTATCATTTTTGTAATCACTTGCAGGTGTTGTTTAGCTTGTTCTACAAAATTTTCCTCATTTACTTTAACTAACATTTGAATTGTATATCTGGTTAGTGTTAATACGTTAATAGATGAAGAATCGACACTCTTTAAGTCAATTGTATCATTTTGTTGTTCTAACAGTTCGTAGATTAGCAAAATTGTTTTCAAGGTAATTGATGTTATATTTTTTGACTCTGTTATTATCAAAACTAAAACATCCAGTGTATGGGGTCTATTGTTTTTAGCAATCTCGTCGATTACCATTTCCGCCTCTTCCAGATCATTTTGTCTCAACAAAATTTTAAACCTTATTAATTGAGATAAAGAGTCTAGTTTATCGTCTGGTGCCAAATTTTGATACCAATCGTATGCCTTTTTTAAGTTTCCTAGTTGAAGAAATATATTAGCTAAATTTCTTTGAATCTTTGCTTTATCGGGGTAGCCACGACAATAAATATCAGCACAAGCTAATTGGAAGAATGGTACTGATTCCTCTAGCAGATCTTTCTTTTCAGCCTTTTTACCTTCATTCCATAGCAGTGTTATGATGGTAGCCAATGTTTTTTTACTTAATTCTTTGGTTACTAGCCGCTCTATTTGGACTGTGAAGGAAGTCAAGCTATCAATTTTTTTAAGTGTATCCAAATCTTGTGATTGTGTGGTTAAATAAAACCTTACGCATAAAAGTTTCTCGAAAACTGACTGTTCCTTTTCCGTATCTACTTTATTCTCAATCAGATAATCTAGACACTTCAGTCCTACAGTAATATTTATTTTTGAAAGTTCAGTCAAACTACTAATAAAGGTTTCGAGATTTATGGTAACATCAACCGATATCATCATATTCATGATCGTAGTTTCTATCTTTTCTATCATATTTTCACCTTGAATCGTTTGAAAACATTTGATAGCAAAGGCATATGATTCACTCTTTGACGGATATTCTCTTAGTAACTTATCAACTAGATCGTTGATTTCCGTTGGCTCCTGGGATCCTTCTTTCATTTTTGTATCTATTAAAAGAGTTAATGAAGCAAATCGGACCTTTTCATAATCAATATGTCCTTTCAAGTTTTTAATTGGTTGATCCAGGTAAGCAATATTTCGTTGCAAAAGCTTTGTTATCACAGAGTATGATATGGTTTCATCGTTTGAATCATGTATCTCAAGTATCGAATTGTATATTACACGACATAATTCAATAATTGATGTAGTAGTCATTTCAGCTATATTTTCTTCAATTGAGATTTTGTTTTCGTATATTGTTGCATTCGCAAAGTCTTTTTCCTTAACAGCAATTTGAAAACAGCATAAGTAAAAATCAAATTTCAATTTCTTGATTGTTTCTTCCTCACCTTCGTCCGCACTTGAGATATTGGTTTTGTTATGCAGTGCTCTGTCTAATTGACTTTGAGTAAAATTCAATATCCTTGTCTTTATGTTACATATTGATTTCAAATCACCATATTCAGTACAGTATTTAAGTGTTGTAATGCTGCACCTCAAATTCCTACTCATATTTTTGGGTTCCTTAGTGATAGCCTGATAAATTTCTAAAATTAAGCAAACAAAATATTTGCACTTTATAGCCACATTATATCTTATTTTAGTAGTCTCATTAAATTCTTCCGTGACATTTTTCAAATCTCCAATATTTATGGTCTTCATTGCTATGCTCAAGGTGTTCCAAAGACTCGTACCCGCATTTTCTAACTTCAATACTGTATCTTCATCAATGGATATATCTCCTTCTCTAAAAGACAACTGATACTTCTCACATAGAGGTGTCAAAAAATCGACTTTCTTCTCTATGTTAAGTAAATCTCCTTTTTCAATGCTGTTTAGTGAAAGAATCTGCGATGAGATATTGTTAGCAGCTGCCGAAAATTCCAGTAAATTAGTTTTAAATGTGGAGGTAATGGAATTCATATTGTTTCTGTATACTTGACCGTATATAAGAAATTATATTGAGTAACGGGAAAATTGAAGAGAAAAGAAAACAGTTCAAAAATATGTATGTTGGCGGCTAAAAAATAAAGAGAAGATTTGAAAGCTTCTTTTCTTCTTGACTAATGTATTAATCGTTTTCAGTGACTTCGTATCACTATCCACGTTGTGAGTTTAACAGATTGGTGAGAAGACTCATTTTGTGATCAATCGAAACCGGACAAAAACATAAAACTTGATATTTAACAAAATAAATAAAAATTAGTAAGGTGACAA
The DNA here is from genome assembly GCA_030571395.1 of Nakaseomyces sp. UFMG-CM-Y6046. Classification (NCBI taxonomy): domain Eukaryota; kingdom Fungi; phylum Ascomycota; class Saccharomycetes; order Saccharomycetales; family Saccharomycetaceae; genus Nakaseomyces; species Nakaseomyces sp. UFMG-CM-Y6046. The sequence goes on along the minus strand of JAJLXT010000037.1, from coordinate 45,790 downwards.
AAGGAAAGTAATTTTTATTGAAATATAAATGATAACAATGACATTGTAAAATTTGCATAAAAGAATATGTAGAAATAAAAATTTACTGTGAAAAAAAAAACTACGAAATTGTCAGTCTGTTTTTCTTTTACTTTTTATTATAAGAAGAAACAAATAAGAAAACCCAGACAGATACCAACATCTAAAATTTGAATATATAATAATGGAACACAATTCTGTTTTGGTAAAGCGAAAAACGAGTAAAAAACAAACAAAAAAAACAAACAAACGAAAAGCTGCTGCTTTTTTTTTTTTTTTTAATCAAAGTCTGGTTTAGGAAGACCAGCAAATCGGTCGTTATAAGCTGACTTGTCATCAATAGTACTTTGACAGCTGTTAATTTCAATTCTATCTACAGGAACGTTAAAATCTGGGGTTATTGACTTTGCTAATTCATGTGTGTTAGAAGTAGCGCTATGGAATGTCTGTAATTGCGAAGTGTTTGACTGCAGTTCCGAATTATCTGATGTGAAAGAGTCTATCGAATGATTATTTCCTTCTCTTTCCAACGCTCTGAGTCTTGATTTCTCATTCGAATTAACTATATAGTCATGACTTAACAAATGCATCTTTTCCTTTAGTGACATCGGTGGGTAATCTGGTGAGTCAGGGTATATCATCTGGCCATTTTGCTGTTGTCCATCCAAATATGCTAGAGGACTGTGACATTTAGGTACAAACCCTACATCCATGGAATTATTTTTATTTGATGCCGACCCAATAGAGGATACATCAGATGGGGCACCCGCCGCGCATTTCTTATTCCCAAGGGAAGAAAGCAAATTAACCGAGTATGGCGACATCACTAGTCCATTCCCCAGTTTACTTCTTCCAACTGTGCCCATTTTACTTTTCCGTACATGTTTACCTTCCACACCATCCTTGGTAGCCACCACAGAGTTTGTAGAGTTCCTAGAAGATGTTCTAGAGATAGGATTGTCTTTATTGTCTACAAACAACGACCTCAGTTGTTTCGGGTCATCCAAACTGCCGGGATCCATCTCATACATAGCCACAGTAGACAAGTTGTCTGTACTATAAGTGGGATCAAACAACTCCTGTTCTATATCTGCATCATCAGCGAGGTTAAACCTGGATGAGGACACATTCCCATACAAGGAAACAGCAGACGCAACATCTGGTGAATCCAGTGATACTGTATTCAGCGACTCGCTAATAATACTCATTTTGTATCAAATAATCTATTGATGCTATTAGTTGTTGTTCTTTTTTTAATATCAACTTAGCAAAAGGACCTATGTAAATCATCCAAATAAGATAGATATGGTTAAAAAAGAGAGATTCTTTTTCCAAGAACCAAAAAACTTTAAATTTTTTTTTTTATAAAAAAGTTGTAGTTTAAGTGTGCCATTAAGTTTTTTTAAGGTAAACTAACCCCGATAGATATCTGTTTGTGTGTGGGGTGTGTGTGTGTGTGAAAGAATCGGTGAAAGATCCCTTTGTTTTAAAGGAATAAGAAACTTCCTTCTCTCTGTCTCTCCTTTCAAGGGTCCTCACTTCTTCTTCATGTCCTGTTATTTCTTATGTGCTTGTGCTTGTACATCAAATGCACTGCAATGCAAATATTTCTGTTATAGTAGCAATATGCTTTTGCTTCTAACACTACTGGTTTCTACATTTTATAGAAATAATATGAGAGAAAAAACCCCAGTTACTAACTATGACGTCATCTTATTTTTCATAGTCTCAGAAAGGGGGTGGTGGTGGTGGGAAGGGCAGTTTGAAGCTGTGTGATTCTTTTAAACAAAAAGGGTTTGCCAAAAAGGGGAAAATGAGTCCCGGTATCACCTAGGCAACGGAAGAGAATGACTATCTCACAGAATATCTCGTAGACGGCCCTTAGTCCAACCAAACGTGTTCAGTTCTGATGCGCATTCAATAACTGCATTATTTTCACTGTGTGTGCATGATTCTCTGCCCCACAGTCTCTCCCCGCCCCCTTTTTTTTCATTTTTTCCAATTCTTTAATGTGGGGGAGGGAGTGTATTTCTCTACCTGGAAGGTGTGTGTCTGGGTGTTTTAATATAACATGAGGGTAACTGAATGACACGTATACTATGATAAAATATGCTGTACGTATAATAAGATAATTACGTATACAATGAGAAGCGTGTATGATTTTAATTTTTTTTTTTATTTTATTTTTTTTCGCTCTCAAAAAACCAGATCTCATTGCCGATGGAGGGTTCTGGCGGTTAAATAAATTACTATTTTTTTTTTTTGGCGGCAGCTAATTTTAGACACTTTATTAATATTAGTTATAATTCTCTTTTTTGGAAGAAGAAGAAGGAGTGAAGCAAACAGATACAAAGAGAAACAATATGTCGACAAAGCAGTTAACTAGACCGAGTGTTGATACATCTATATCTACAGAGCAGTCTCAGAAGTTGGTTCAGACGATGTTGACTATGTCGTTTGGATGTTTGGCGTTTTTGAGAGGGTTGTTTCCGGACGAGAGTTTTATCGACCAGAGATTTGTTCCTGAGAAAGTAGACAAGCACTATGATAAAGATACGAGTTCTCAGAGCAGTTCTATAAAAGTCAAGACGTTAGTTCGTGGGAGAAGTAATGAAGTCGACACTCTTCTGGATTGGTTGGAGAAAGGTGTTTTCAAATCAGTCAGACTGAAATACTTAAAGGCCTTGAGTATGGGGATCTTCCTCGATGAGAATCACCCAAATGATTTGATTGAAAATTATGTATTTGCCTTTAGTTACGATGAGAATAACAATGTATCTTTGAATATTAATAATGGTCAAAACGATCCCTCTTCCTCATCTTCCAACTCTCCTTTATTATCTCAGAACAAAAATAAAGATACCATATCGTTGTTGGATTCGAGAAAGATGGCACAACAATTGATGAGAAGGTTCATAATTATAACTCAATCGCTAGAACCACTGCCTCAAAAGAAATTCCTAACCATGAGACTTATGTTTAACGAGAGAGCAGATCCTGACTATCAACCTACGCTTTTCAGAGACGCCACATATGAAAAACAGGCAACTATTAAGATACCTGCTTCTATGGATAGAGAAACTATTGAAGTAGGGACATTGGATACAAAAATACACAGATTGACCATGAATGTCTTGTCAGCTTTAGAATTGAAAGAAGAAGAAGAATTTGTGGAGATCGATCCGTTCGATGTTATCACTAATAAGCAAGAAGAACCGCACATCGTAGGGGAGGAAGAGTCCATCTTAGAATCTGAAACAAAGCAAGAGAGTCAAACAACCAATATCCTAGGGGATATCCTCAAATCCTCACAATTTAGTTTACAGCCTACTCAAGCAATCTTTCCAATAACAAAAAATACTACTATAAAATGTGAATGCAAAGAACAAATATCGATTAGCTATACAGCTCTGAAGACTTGTAAGCGATGTGGAAAAGTGGTTCATGGATTATGCTATGGAAATTACCACAGCCAAAAGATTGAATCATGCATCGAATGTATCTGTGGTCCAGAGTTTGATTATGACAGCCGTGATTTTAAGGACTTGATGATGATAAGGAGGTGTTATAGGTATCTTGCGCGTTCGAAGGGTTCATTCCCCAGCTCATTGAACTTGCTATATGAGAATATAACTAGCAATAAAGAGAATGACATAGCAGTAATGCAGAGTTTCCAGTTCTGTATTTCTGCTCTGTTCTTCAGTTCGATTATATCTGTCGAATCTCATAACCATTTAACAACAGGACAATCGCAGCAAAAGTCTCCACTTACAAGCGTGCCAGCTCGTTTTGAGAGTATCCTATCTTCTGCAAGCCAAATACTAGAACCAGGAAAATCCTATGTGTTCAAGTTCCATTTTGGTGCTGTTAACGCCTCCAGTGGTTATCTCTCACCGCTAGCCGGATCACGAAGTGAATTGATAGGTTGGATTGAACAAGCTAGAATACAGAAGAATGAGTACAAAGCTTTCTTGAATGAAACTTACAACATCGAAAATCTATCATTGAAAGAAAATAAACAGAACTATGAGTCAAATATCAGTAAAAAGAGAAAATCTTCTGGTTCAGAAGAAGAATCAATGTCATTAGATACCCAAGAACTCTTCCAAAATCTGGCTCCAGCTGTAAAACCCAAGAAGTACAGAAAGATAAGTATATCCAAGAAAACTCTGAGAAGTGTTTGGTAATACATTTTATCTTTATTGGTATTTAATCCGATATTATGTTATCCAATTCATCACTCAAAACATTCATTTCATCCATATTCATAACCGCTTGATTTTGTTGCTGACTGATTTCCTTATTTGCTTTCCGTATTGTCCTATCTTCTTCCATAATATTTTCCTGTATCAGTTCTTTCAGATTTTCATTTCTTTTTCTCTGTATATCAAGCATTTCATCAATTTTCTCGCTATTTCTCAATAAAGTTTCGGCAACAATAGTCGACAGCGATCGATTAACATATGTTATTACATCACCTTCAATATCAAAGTTTAAATTTGCATTCAAAATGAATTTAGTTATCTCTTCCTTTACATTGTCGTAATCGATACCCAGTTTTTCAGATAAATAACTGATAGTTAATCTCTTCGAAATCTTTAAATAAAAACAATAAATCTTTAATCTCATTAGCGACTGAGCCCTTTCCCAACTTTCATGCAAGAAGTAACTCAGACAGCCAGTATGATTGATCTGATTGTGCCATATGTGAAAAAACCTTTTGAAGCTAGTGTTGATCAAGAGTTTCAAACACCTTGAGAGCAAAAAACAAGCATCAAAGACTTCTCCATAAGTATCAATTGATATTAGGTCATCATAATTAGACATCGGCACACAGACCAGCGTTGCTATGGTAATCATTGCCATGATTTCATGCTGTAGAAGCAAAGTTTCCTTCTCATCATCTTTCTTCAACACAGATACCATTGCTGCCGGATCGTCTTCGAAGAATTTGAAGAACCTGGCGGTACATTCGAAATACTTCTTCTCGATGAAATAAGACAGACAAATGCCGAGTTTAATTCGACTAATAGATTCTCTTTCTGACTTCAAAGCTCTCTCCGACAATTGGTTGAAGTAGTCATCAACTATGTCACCGGGATTGAAACTGAATTGCAACCTATACTCCAATTCTTGAATGTTCTTGTAGTTCCTACTGAACATCATAATCTGGACGAAATGCTCCATATGCCTGTAAGTCTTCTCCTCAACTGCTGCGGTTGCATCCAGGAGCGCCAGCGCCTCCAGATACCGGTGAGCCAGCAGGTTCCTAACGATCTGCTGTCTCTTGTCCTCCCTATGTTCGCCGTATATCCCAAAGGAGTACCGTTTATCCGAGCTGCGACGGCTCGAGACGTGCGAACCCAGCACTTCTTGAAGAGTCTGGCCTGCAGAATCCTCAAATAACTTCCTATGCGGGCTCTGACTATCGTCATACTGCCCAATTATCTCGAGACCCATCCTCCCAAGCTGCCTCTTGTCGGCATCGTCGCCGTAACCAACCTTCAACAAGTGCGCTATGGTTTCCACACGAGTGATAGGGTTATAATGATCCAGCTGTTCCAGCATCATCCTGGTTGAACTGCCTTGACTGTATCGAAGAGAGTGTGTCTTTGTGTGTGTTTTGTGTAAATTCCTTTATATTTCACATTTTACAATGAAAAAACGATTAAAACTTTGAATCTTTTACACGATGGTATTTACTTGATATTTTTATATAGCGATTTGCTAGTAGTAAGTATTTATATCTGTATTTACAAGTTGGGGGAGGGATTGTTATTTAGCTGTATGCACAAGTGGTTGGATTTTACTCGAAGAAACTCTTCATCTTCTTTAACCAGTCGACGTACTCGTTGTTCTCCTTGAACTCAGAGTATGTGCCGATGAAGCCGGCCAAATCCTCGTTAATGCCCCTGCTCTCCAAGAAAACTTCCAGAGATTCCTGCAATTGCTCGTCCAAGTTGGAGAATGGTGGGCCGTGGTACACACCGTCTCTCTTGGATTCAGCGTCGGCAGACTCAGCAAGAGCCAGCTCTGCGGACTCGAATGGCGTGATGCTGTCGACGTAGAAGGAACCCTCCTGTATGTTCATCAACAATTCGAAGGACAGTGTGGACTTACCTTCCTTGGCTACCACAACGGTGACGTTGGCGAAGTTATCCGAGAGGGCATCGTAATCGTCCTCGTTGATGGCTTCCTCCGTGGCAGCGGCCTCGGCCAAAGACGCATCGTATGGCAAGTTGCTCACCTGCGCAACATCGAATATAACGTGCACTTTCTCACCTTCATCGGTGACCTTGACGATCTCCGCCTCGTTCTTACCGGGTGTCTCCACGATGCTGAACCCAGATTTGTCCAGAAACTCTTGGAAAGTCTCGTTAAGCACCGGAGTCTCGCCTTCCTTGATCGAGTCCAGCTCTAAGTTCAACTCACTGCTCAAAATGTCACGAACCTGCTTGCTCTCCTGGTTGTAAACACGCAAACCGGCGTGGAAGCCTCTCATGGGAACCACTTGCTGGCGCAAAACGGGCACCACATTGATCCTGGTACTGGTCTTGGCCGCATTGACAGCGGTCCTCTTCAAACAACGAACGGCGACTCTGGAAAACATCATGGATTCTTCTAGTCTAGTGGTTTCTTCTTCAGTAAAACCAAAAACAAGCTCTCCACTTTGGTTTCGTAATTGGGTCTTTTCTAATGTAAAATGGTTTCTAACAACGGGGCACACAGCCAGAAAAAAAAAAATTCTATGTACATACATCTCAACGTACGTTGTGATATAACACATACCGGCAGCATATCCAGGGGAATTTTGATGGTGGTGGTGACAGCAATATTATAACACGGTGGCCACAATTGGCACAGCAATTGAGTGCAGTCTATGTCTCTGTGTGCGAGGTTTTATGATCCCCCCCCAATTGAAATTTATGCTGCATATGAATAAGCAACAGAAATATATATATTCAGTTATCTTCTAATAGTATTTAATGTGGAAGCAAAAATTTGTATTAAGGCATGTTTATGTTGTGGTTGTGGTTGTATTTGTTCGATTGTCTTTTGTGATATGTTGTTGTGTTGTAATATACAAATGAAATGATTTGAGACTTTTTTTCACGTCGACTCGTACTTGGTTCTCAGGATGAAATTGGTCACCACTGCAAACAGCAGGAAGAAACACAGCAGCGTGGGGCCTAGTCTGTCGTCGTATGGCCCGGACCCTCTCCGTCTGATGGCTGCGGCCCTCCAATGGTACGTCACCAGCGCGTACACCATGCTCCCCATCGCAATCAGGGTGAACAGCGCAGCACTGATCTTCCCGACCTTGTCACCGAAATTCAGCAGACCAACACCAAGACCGCCCAGCATCACCGTGAAGTTCAGCCACGACAGAAACGTACGCTCGTTAGCAAAGAACACCTTGGGCTCCACACGGGTCGGCAACGCAATCTTCTTCCCGGGAGTCTTCTGCAACAATGGCGCACTAGACATATTGTATTATTGTATTGTATTATTGTATTGTATTATTGTATTGCATTGTAGCGAAGACCCATCTATAAAGGCTATATACAGTTCCCAGTTATCTATGACTCCCCCCTCCTCCCTGCGGCTCCAGAATTTTTCCTCCGGGGTCTCTCCCCCCGCCCACGTTTCTGGGTTTTCGTGTCGGGGTATGTATCGATGATGGTATTGTATTGTATTGTATTGTATTGTATTGTAATGTATGTATTGCATAGCATAGTATGTATTGCATATTGTATTGCGTTGTATCTAGGAGACACCTGGTTCTGGATCTGTCCAGGAGCTGAGAGGCCACTCGAGCACTGCAGCGTTGGTGTAGTCGCCCCTGTTCTTGGCTGGTGTCCGCGTAGATGCACGGGCCACACGCAGGTAGAGTTTGACTGTGTCGTTGAACGCCAGTGATTGGTTGATCAGTGAGTGCAGCTGGGTGTTGCCGTCGATGAGGGAGTCCAGATCGACGTGTGGGGTGTCGCCGACGTAGACTTCTACGTCGTTGAGCAAGAGGGAGTAGCCGTCGATGGTTCCTGAGGGGTCCGTAACTTTGTCGTCGTTGAGTTTCCAGCTGATGACGTGGGGCGTTTGTGGTTCGTATGTGAATGCTGGCGGTGGCAGACGGCCTCCGGCCTCGCCTCGCAGCAGAGCGACGTTTGTCTCGACGATGCTTGCGAAGTCCCATCGGGCGACACCCGAGAGCACCAGGCCCAACAGGATGCCCTGGAACAAGTATGCGGAGGCACCTCTGGTGGCACATCCGGGGACGAGTAACATGCCCAGTATGTAGTGGTGGATTCTAAGGTTCAGACCGGAAAGCGTGGACAAAAATATCAGCCCTCCGATGAAAGTGATGTAGATCTTGAAATATTTCTGGAACCTGCCGGACTTCCACAGCGAGTATGCTTGGATCACGGCGCAAGTTAGGATCGTGGCAAATATGGACCCTACCGCGGTCATAGCCCCTGCCTGTTCCTTCAGGTCCTTAGCAGTTAGCCTGTCGACGGGCAGTCTGTCAAAGGTGACGTTGTTCATGACACCCAGCCAGAAGGTCGGGTACCACAGCATGATCTTCGCTAGCGGGGACCCGTCCTCCAGAGTTCTCTTGACGGCGGCCTTCCACAGTACGTACAGGATAAAACACAATGGAAGCAGTCTTTGGAACCCTACGCTGAACAGCTCGTACACGGATGCCGGGTCATGCGGGTCAGTCAGCAACGGTGGGTCCAGAGCCAAGGTTAGTGTCCAGAATCCAATGATGTTTATTATCCAGTAGCCCGTGAGACTGTCATACAAGTAGAACACCGGAAGGCCGAGCAATATGTTTGATACCACCACCGCGGTTCTAGGATCATAACAACCCGACGCTATGCCGTCCGTGATATCCTTGAAAGTGTATGAACCTGGGAAGAATGAATCCATCGCAACACTGAAACCTGTTCTGTATTTACCCTTGCGTGACGGGAACGATAGCTGAGACCCCGTCATCTGTACACGGGCACACCCACCAGAGAAGGGGGACACGATACCTGCGTGCACGGCGGCACCACAGACAAACGAGTCACTTCTGTAAGGGTACGACAGTGTCTCCGGGTCGTTGAGGTCTTTCAGCCTGCCACCGCCAATCTCGTAACCGGTGTACTTCACTCTCCTGCCACCTACGGCGATGGCACTGTACGTCCACCCGCCCCGATCACACAGCGCGGGGCACCGCACTATGTACTCCTTATCTTCGAAGGGTCCACACTCCCTTGCGTTCAGTCCACACTTGTTGTTGGTACCCTCCCAGTTCAGATACGAGTTGCAACTCAGACTCTGTATCGGCACCCTATGCTGCCCATCTCCCGTGGAGAAATACGGTGGCTTGATCAAGTACGGGTACAGCAATTGGTGCAGCAGCGCAAGCCAGAACAGACAGTAGAACGCCAGGATGAACACCCGCACGTACGAGTTCCTGAAATAGAACTCAAACACATCCTTGGGAATATCGTCCACCACTTCGAGCACCCTCCACTTCCTAACAAACCCCGGTGGATCATCCCGAGGCTCCTCCGGACCATCCCACACACGCCGCAGCAGACGCGTCACGGGGTTCCCGCCTTTCCCGAGCATCATCCACTGCTCACCACGCCCACTATCTTCCTCTTGTACACGCACATCCAAATCGTTCATCTCTATATCATCGTCATAAACCAGCTCCTCAACTCCAGCCATTATTGCGACCAACAAAAACCAATTGCCTTTAATTACAAGCAATTACTCTTCCTGCTGCCCCCCCCTATAAACAGTGTCTCCCCCTATCACAAATCATCCGTCCTCGAGTTAAAACCTTTTCCAATAACTAAAATTTTTTTTTTTCAGTTCAGCCCAAATCAAAAAAAAAAGCAAGCAAAAATTCTGATTTTCACGCCGATTGCGATGAGGCCATTGCAGCACAGCAATACATCAACGTCGCTATACCAATACATCGACGTCGCTATACCAGTAAATTGTATTATCTTAGCACAATACCATATCAATACAATACCATATCAATCCCTTCTTACATCCACAACAATCTCCATATTTACACATCTCTTCTTCTTATAATATTTACACACGCTCTCTCTCCCCTTCACCTTCTTCTGTTTCTGAGGAAGTAGGCTGCCACAGAGGCCACTCCGACCACGGCACCGGTCAACACGGCGACACCCTTAAGCGTCTCGCTCTGGATCTTGTCCTCCACCATCTCCTTCAGCGCCACGACCTGCTTGTTGTTGGGCTCGCCCTCATACAGTATGTCCACGTACCGCTTGGCCATGGAGTACTCGCCGAGCTTGTAGCACCCGACAGTGAGGTAGTAGAGACACTCCCGCCTCCTGTTGAAGGACTCCCTGTAGATATCCGTCAAGATCTTCACACCTAGCCGCTGGTCAGCCACCGCGGGACTCTTGACAAGACCCCAGCTGTAGTTGAACCGCGACTGCACAGAGGCATGCTCACCACCCTCCGCGACCACTTGCTCCCGCAGGATCTCGATCTGCTCAGCCATCAGCGGCTCATACGCATCCTGCAGCGTGGGCAAAAAGTCAATCTTCATAATTTCAAAGCGATGTATTGTTGTGTTGTAGACCGATACACTAACGTATTGTATTGTATTGTAGTGCTGTAGTATAGTATACTGTGTAGTATAGCCTTGTATTGTACTGTAATGTGTATCACTGGTCCCTGAGAGACAGAAACTCCCACCGGCGTCGCCTTCCTCTCTGAAAAAAAAAAAATTTGTGAATTGCGCCGATGAGCTTGAAATTGGTGTATTGTATTGTATTGTATTGTATTGTGTTGTATTGTATTGTGTTGTATTGTATTGTATTGCATTGGTGTATTGCTGTATTATATCGTGAATACAATACTGTTACTATCGGGATGGAGGACACTACCAGGTTGAACAAGTCGAAGCTGGGGACGAAGCAGTACTGGGATGAGTTCTATGCTGTGGAGCGTAGGAACTTCGAGGAGAACCGGGAGGATACCGGGGAGTGCTGGTTCAATGACAACGACGCGGAGGAGAGGATGGTAGAGTTTCTCAGGGACTCCCGTGGCATGCATAGTGTAAGTGAGCAGTGCAGTATGATAGATCTGGGTACTGGTAATGGTCACTTGTTGTTTGAGCTGCGTGACAGTGGGTTTGAAGGTTTCATGGTTGGTGTGGACTACTCTGAGCAGAGTGTGCAGTTTGCCCGGGAGATTGTTACGGAGCGTGGCTATCGTGAGATCCAGTTTGAGCAGGCGGATATATTTGAAACAGCGTGGACGCCCGGGGAGTTCGATGTGGTGTTGGATAAAGGAACGCTGGATGCCATCGCGTTAAGTGGGCTCACGTTCGGGGAAGACGGCTCGAAGACCATCGTGGATGTGTATAGCAGTGTCGTGGAGAAGCTGTTGAAACCCGGCGGCGTGTTTCTCATCACGTCGTGCAACTTCACGCAGGAGGAGCTGATCAAGATCGTGGAGACGGACTCGCTGGCGATGTGGGAGTCCATAGACTACCCATCGTTCGAGTTTGGCGGTGTCAAGGGCCAGACCATCTGCACAGTGGCATTCACCAAGAAGAAATGATGTTTTCACCAAGAAGAAAATGATCTTTTTGCAGTTTGTTTCCTAAGAAGATAACAACAAAATTTTTCTATTTGTACATTATTATATATATATATTATTCTATTTAGGAATGGAGTCTATTATCTTTTGGTAGAGTTCTTCTGCGGTCTCTTCTTTACCGGTTCTCAATGCATACTGGGTTGGTTCGTTGTTCTCGTCAAGGGCCACTATCCTAACGTACTTCTCGCTCTGGAGTGAACCAGGGAACCCCTTCTTCACACTGAACCCCTTCACCAGAGGTAAGTTGAGGATAACCTTCAGGATACCCCTCGATCTCATCACGACACGGGTCTTCGAGCTCTCCTTGTCCTTGTTTATCTTCACCGCACCCACACCTCTCTCCTTCCAGCCAGACTTGATGTCCACCAGCTGGAACAACTTGGCATTTACCTGGTACAGACACTCCTCCGACTCTTCCCCGGACCTCACATCCTGTTTGTGTAACTTTATAGCTGGCTGTGTCGTTGCTGCTGTTGTTGAAACTGCTGTCTTTGATGTGTCCTCCTCCTGTTTATCCTCTGAGTCAGGTATTAGCTTTGACTTCTCATCCTTTTCTTCTTTCTTCTCATCCTTCTCCTTCTTCTCCTCGTCTCCATGCTTCTCGTCGTCTTTCTTCAACACATTGAACCCGGAACCAAACGACAACCCAGACCCAAACGTGAAGGCAGGCTTGTCCTTCTTATCTTCGTCCTTGTCATCCTCTTTGTCCTTGGCAACACCAAACCCTGTCTTGAAAGCTGAAGTCGCACCAAACACAAACTTGGGTTTTTCCTTCTTGTCCTTCTTATCCTCATCTTCTTCCACTTTCTCTTCTACTTTCTCATCTACCTTCTTGTCTTCTTCAACCTTCTTGTCTTCTTCTTCCTTGTTGTCTTGTTGATCCAGTTTGGCCTTCTTATCTGCCACTTCCACCTCCGGCACCTCGTCTCTCGCACGTTTCAACGTCAATTCCTCAGCCATGCTCTTCTCAAGATCCTTTGTTCACACACGTAGAGTAATGGTTGTAACCTGAACTGAATACCACCCTCCATTCATTGACCATCAACTAACTTTTTATTTCAACTTTTTTCAATTTTTTTCAATTTTTTTTTTTCCAACGCTGTGTGATGAAGAACATAACACAACATAACATAACATAACAATACACAATATACAATACACAACACAACATAACATCACACACCCACATCACACACACTTACACTGTATCACCAATTGATGTTGGATCTCCAATTTGATGATACAATATCTTCATATTGAAAATTATCGTTTTTTGTTTTGTATTTCCATTCTTACGTAAACTACATCTTATATAATATTTACTTCTCTCTTTCTCTCTCATACAGTTCTTCTATCAGAGAGGTAGTGTACAATTGGTCTCACTCCGTGGGTCTGGGTGACCTTCTCGAGCCAGGCCAGCAGGATACCACCTTGCTTCTGTCCCTCAGGGACGGCCATGCCGCGGTACAGATACTTCACAAGCACGTCCACTTGGTCGTTGTTCAGCTTGCCGACAATCGTCGCAATGTCCATCGTCCTTACCTGGCCTAGCGCCTCCAGCACCGCCAACAGGTACACCTGCTTGCCTTGCTCGTCGCAGTTGTATGGCGGGTCAGTCGTAATCATCTGCACAGCACCCGCAATGTCACCACCGCTGGCCATCCCCCTCAATTGGCCCACACGCCCTTGTATATCACCACTCCCAACAGCAGCCCCCTCATATGGAGGAACCAGATCCGCGGCCTGTAACCTCCCGCTCTCCGGATCAAACGCATCAATATCTATCCTTCTCCAGTCAGTCATTATTGCAATCTATATTTGTAGTGGTAACAGTGGTAAATTGCAGCTATATACACACACACACACACACGTCAGACCCGAGAAATAGAACTGATTCCCTGTTATAATATAATAATGGGTGAAGCACAGCACCCCTTTAAACAAAGAAAAAAAAAATTATTGAGTTGACCGGGGTCTCTGAGAAAGGCAAGAAAAATTAATTTACTATGGCGTATATAATGATATAACACATAACATTACATCAATTACTTACAATGGGGGAGGGTGGGTATGGTAGTGGTTATGTTTTGATATTGAGTGGACGTGCACGACTGTCAGTAGTCTACCTCTTGTCGGGCGGTTCTGGGTCTGTACGTTGTGCGGGGTGGTGGTGGTGGAGCAGTTTCTGGACGGTAGGTTGGCACATGGGGTTGGTCGTTTCCCGGGTTGTATCGGGTCTGAGCTGGGGTGTGTGCGCTGTACCCTGTTCTTGTCTGTGTGTGTGTGTTTGCAACTCGGCGTACGTGTCCTCGTACGTGTCCACGGCCGCCGAGGCCTCCTCCGAGACGGCGCGGCTTGAAGAACTTCACAGTACGCCCGCGTTCTATGTCTACAATGCAGCGTCTGCCGTCGATCTCTATCCCGCGGTGCACTCCGATGTCTCTGGTGCAGATGCGCGCCACTTGAGGGTCCTTGAACAGCACGAACGCATATCCGCGGGACTTCCCGGTGGCCTGGTCGCGCACCACGCGCACGCGCACTATCTCGCCATACCGCGCAAACACCTGCTGCAGCCGCAGCTCGTCCGTGGCATACGCGAGCCTGCCCACGAACACGGTCCTATACGGGTCCGTCCCGCTCACGTTAACGTCGTTGTGCGGGTCCCAGTGCTGCAACCCTTGTCTCAACTGGGCCTCGTTCCGCTCCTTGTGTTGTAACACACCGTCATACTTCTCCAGGTGTCTCGCAGTGGCCTTTGTGGACGGATGCTCCAAGGTATACTGCCTCGCCAGCGCCAAGTAGTCCGCGATGGGCTGTAACTTCAAATCTTTGCAACGGGGTGTGTCCACTCCGAGATAAGGCAGCGAACGTGCATTCATAGTTTATGATATACCCGTATCGTTGTGATATGCTTATTATTTGTGCTTGTTTTTGTTGTAAATTAATACTCAGTTCCATTAGTTTTTGTTTACTTATCATCTCATCATTATATATAGAAAAATATTTAAAAAAAGAGAAAAGAAAAAATTTTGTGTTATCACAAAGCTGACTCCATGGAGATGGGCTGGGTCCTGTAGTCGACGTCTACAAGAGCACCGTCGTGCGTGCAGGTGACGTCCACCTCGATCTTGAACCGCTTGGCGTTGAGCTCTGACTCGTCCGCGTAGTGCCAGGTGATCTTCTCGAAGCTTTCCTCTTTGGACTTGTTCTTGAACTTCATGTTGGGGTCCTGGAACATCTCCCGGATGTCCTTCAACAGGTGTTTCTCGACGTGCTGGTGCAGGTGTCTCACGAACTTCTTGCTGTGGGAGTTCTCCGTGTCCTTGATCTTCTCGGGGTCGTCGTGGCTCTGGTGCAGCACAAAGGGTGGGTAGTAGCGGGCTTTGCAATGGACGTGGTCGAACTCGTTGTCCTCCACCTCACCACGCAGAAACGTCTCGAAATCTCCGAGCTCTTCAAACACCTTGAGCGTCTCACCGCTCTTCGTGGTCATGGTAGCCACCTTTGGTTTCTTCTCCTTCTTAGCCATATTGTATATATATATATTGTATTATATATGGAGATTACAGAAAGCAAAAAAGCATAAAGGTGAAGGCAATTGGAATAATACAATCTTCATCCGTCCCTTATATATACTCGCATCCATCCCTTATATATACTCCGATACTCCGATACCCCAATCCATAACATCCCTTGCGATACCCCCCATCACCCTCTTATCGAAACCCAAAAGTGAAAACCCCAACTCTGAAATCTCCAATCTTTCAATTCGAGAGAGAGAGAGAGAGGCTGTTGTAACACGAGCAGATGTAAACATATATATAGGGGGAACAAAGGACTAGGGTTGAGAGAACCCCCCCAGTGTATTACAGTAGAGATGTCTTATATAATACAACACCCCTACTCATATTCAATACACTCCGCAATATCAATACACTCCGCAGTAACACCCCCCCCCACATACAACTTGCACCTGCAACTGTACATCGGAGAGGTAGAGAGATAGAGAGAGTACCTTGCAAAACAATAACATACAAGAATAATCTACCACCACATGAATACAGTACATTGAACATATATCGTACTGAACGTCCACAATACGGTTTAACACACACAGACACAGACACACACACAGACACCTGTGTATATCTAGCATGTGGTGTAGTATAACACAACGGGGTAGTCGTTGGGAACGGATCAGAGTGGAGTAATACAATAACAGTATAGTGTATGCCCCCTCCCCTCCCCGGTGACCCGGGTGGAAGTTGCCACAATGCAATTCTGTACTGTATATGGCACTATGGCCGAGTGGTTAAGGCGACAGACTTGAAATCTGTTGGGCTCTGCCCGCGCTGGTTCAAATCCTGCTGGTGTCGACAATTAACAATTTTTTTTTTTTTTTACAACACCACATACACCCATACTCTACTATACAGCACAACTACTCTACTATACAGTACAACTACTCTACTATACAGTACAGTAGAGAAGTATACAATACAGAGATACCACCTGGGTATCAAAAAAACCAATAATATCACGTAAGAGAGAGAGAGATGAGTGTCTGGATCATTCCGAACATGTGATCAGTTGATGATCGAAGAGAGAAAAAAATTTTTTCATCAGAGCAGTGCTCATCGCGAAAGAGTTAACACAGAGTAACACACAGAGAGTAGCCAAGCCTTGTCTACTCTCTCTCTGTGTGTGTGCCATCCGATGAGCTTTAACTCTTAACTCTGTCTCTATCTCTCTGTGTACCATTCTCTCTCTCTCTCTTACACCATGATCTATTCTACTCAAATCCCGGTTTATTTGCTTCCACTTTTTACTTTCATTGTTTGTTTCCAAATAATGACAAAGCAACAAAGAAAAAAAATTTTTCTCTCTCTTTAATCATCCTCTCTCTCTTTCTTTCTTTTTTTTTTTTTTAGTTTATTACTTTCTTATATAATGATGATAATAATCTTATTTCATTCTTTTGATATATTTCAGATAACTACTAAAGACACTCTTTCCACAAAGTATAACAAGTACGACGACACAAACGATGGCCCCCAATAAACATTCTAAGAATGGGACCACGCACAAGATTCGTGAGCAGTTGAATTTTGTAGATGAGAAGAAGTGGAAACGGTTCAGTAGCAGGAGACTGGAACTTATTGACAAGTTTCAACTGTCGCAGTTCAAGGCCAGTGAGCAGGACCTGAATATCAAACAGATAGCTAACATCTTAAGGACGGAGTTCGGGTACCCTGTCACGTACTCTAGCGAGTTTGAGAAGCTCGTCACCGCAGCGATCCAGTCCGTAAGGAGGAATAGGAAACGGTCCAAGAAGAAGAGTTTCATGGTTAACGGTGGTAGTGGCGCGAACTACTCTACCAGTGATGAAGACCCCGTTTCTAGGATGACATCGCCCGTGGGTGTCGTGATGCAGCCCCCAATGTCCCCATCTGCTTTGTCATCTACCGGTATGGGTGTAGGTGCAGTTGCAGGTGCAGGTGTTGGCGTGGGCGTGGTTGGACCCCAGGTGATGGGAGGCCCTATGGTGTTGCAACAGAATGTTATTCCTGTGCATGTCCCAGTTCCTATGTCTCTACAACAACAACAACAACAACAAGTTCAAGTACAACAAGAAGTACAACAACAACAACAGCAGCAGCAGCCGGAAGTTATGTTCCAACAACAACAGCCGCAACAAGGTCCACCAGCACTCTCGTTGCCTCAGCCTCATGATCCTAGTATGAGGTTTGCTAGGGCAACCACACCGCTGCACGACAACAAGTTCGGGAGAATGCTGAGTCCGCTCTCTGCCGCATCCCCGCCTTCGAGACCGCTTTCCAACCAGGTGCGTGTCTTGCCGCCTCCAAGTGTATCCTCCGTGACACACACTAACACTAACAATAACAATAACAATAACGGCGGTGGCGGTGGCGACAGTGGCCCCAGACAGAAGTACGATGATCTTATCAAGGGCATAATAGCAGACCTTGTGAATAACACTGTACCGTTGCAAGAACAGGCCATGAAGGACAATAACGGACTGGCCATGAGGTTATCTGAGTTCGGCAGAAATGACAACGTCGAAAACCCTCAGGAACCTACTCTGTCGGGCATTCCTTTCTTCTTGAGAGAGAAGATCATCCTGCAGATACAGAAGTCAAAGACCTGTGCAGAGCTGGCTAATACCCAGGGCTCGATGGAACTCTACTCCAACCTGGTTACACTGGGCGAGATGGCTATCAGGACCTCAGTTGCGTTCCTGGTGGAAAGGTTCTTTTCGAACATGCTGTCCATGTCTATGGAATACATATCTAAAAAGTCTATGTCGGATGAGAATATGGCAAACCTTTGTCTCAAGCTGTTCTCTCCTGCCGTGAGAACTAACTTGTCTAACTTTCCTGTCCACGAGGTACAAATCAAGACCCTATGGCTCTTGGCTGGTGCCATAGTGAAGGACTTTGGATTTGACCCATGTCTCTACCCTCTAAGTGAGGCCATCCACCACTTGATTATGACACAATACCCATTGACTAACCAAAACAATAACAATAATGCGGCATCGGAATCTGAGGATATGAAGCCTATCATGAATCCCGTACCTACTACATCTTCTCAACGTACTACCCTGCTATCTACACTTCCTATGAAACCTGAGCACGCAAACAGGGACATCAACAAGAAAGTGATAATTAAATACAGAGATAACGAACATGTCTTCACATTTCACCAACTAAGTAACGGTATTCCAACCGTCATGGAAATAATGGAGAACAGTAAAAGCCTATTCAATATTATAAATTCAGACCTAGCGCTAGGTCTATTTTACGAAGGTAATCTTGTCTCTGACGATCTACTGAACAGATTATTTAGCGACTTCAGCACCCCTGAGATCCGCTTAGAAATAGTACAGACAAACCAACCGATTCCAAAACTAACTGAGCCACTTCAACCAATGGGCAGTATAATCCCATCCATCCCTATTCCTAAGCGTCCAAACAGTGTGAAAGCACTTGATGATATCATTGGAAGAATGTCACAATCCAAGATTAGAAATGACGGAGTTTCTCCACCACCTCAATCTGCCAGTGTTCCAAATACTATTGGCAAGTCACAATCTAACGATTCTAGTAATAACTCCAATGGTGGTGGTCTGTTTGCTAACAAAACACTTCCACAACCAGTTTATCAGCCAATACTTTAGTCTACCACGGATGGTGGCATCTTTAAGAACAAGAAAAATAAAAGGGATAATGCTTACTTTCCCTTATATTCCTCTAATTTTTGATATTCAGCTTTTCAACATATAGAGTTCATTTGCATTTTTTTATTTCCTCACTAAACTAAAATACCAGAAAAAAAAAACCAACCAAAATCCCAGATTCTGACAAATATTATTAATAAAATAAAAAAAAAAACCAAGCATATTTTATTTCATATTGTAAAAAAAAGATAAAAAACTAAAAAAAAAATATTACGGTAGTCACCATGGCGTCATATATACAAAATAAATTCCAAGTCTAGTTTTTTTTTTTCAGTTGACGTCAAGTACCACCTTCCTATCCACTTTCCATTGCATGTTCAAATATATATAAATATATATAAACTATTTGATAATTTTTATTGTTTTAATCTATAAGTTGTTCTTTATGTACGTTCTATATACTCATTTGATACAGAATATTAAGAATGTATACATAATAATAATAATAAATCTATTTTGTACAACAAAAAAATAATAATAAAGAAGAAAAGAAAATAAAAAAGACTATTGCAAATTCATATATAGTCTATACTATGTATATAAATGGTAAGCAAAGGAATAGATACCTGGCAGAAAAAAATAATAAAAAAAAAATTTAATAATGAATATAATTAATTAAAAGAATTATAGCATACTACCAGGTCTAAAAATGCAACATGTATTGAGACAACAAAGTATTAAAGATAAAGGAATATTATTAAATATTAGGCATAAAATGAGGAAAAAAAAAAAAATTGTGATAAGAAAACAAAAATAAAATAAAAAAGAAATCGTGCAAAGGTTTTAAGAGAGTCTGTCCTCTTCCTCGTAGGGTGGAAGTTCACTAGCTATTAGCTTGTAGCCCAGGACATACTCCTGGGACTGTAGAGCTTCCAAACAGAGGTCACAGATCTCTTTGTCGTGGAAGCCGACGACGGCGCTGTATCTGACTGCTCTAACGTTATATTTACCATGCTCAATGCGGACATTTCCGATATACTGAACATTTGAATGAGGCTCCACAACTTCAATATTCATTTTCTCCTCATGGTCTTCGTAAACCCCAACGTAAAACTCCCTTGTGTTATTGACATTTGACACAAGAACTCCGTTTCCAGTGTCAACGATGTTAGATTCACACATGGTCAGCAACTTAGGGCACTTCAACTTAATGAAATCTTTTAGAATGCTCCAGCGCAGGCGACCGTACTTCTCCACCCTGTTTTCTTCTATGGTGAGATCTACGTCGGCTCCATCGTCGATCTTCTCCAAAGTGTCAAGCTGGATGAAGGGAGGGAAGTTCTCCAACTTGAGCTGCCACATGCCTCTATTGGTCATCTGTCTTCTAAAGCTGATTTCATTAAATATTTGTTTCAGTTGAGAGTTATTAGAGGAGGATGGGGACTCTTCATCTTCGTTATTATTTTTGAGCAAATCCTTGGAGACCATATTCAGGTCCGTTGGTCGGTCTCTATTTAACAAGGGCAGTTTGTCCCTCTTCCCGTATTCTCCTTTAATCAAGGTAAATTTACCTTGTTTGTTATTGTTACTATTACTATTACTATTATTATACTTGTAGTACTGGTTATGAGACTGTGGATGACCAAAGTTGCGTTGCTGGTGATGATGATAATGGTAGCTATCGTTACTGTTATTACTACCATTACTACTGAACATTCCGTCTCTTCCGTTACTGTTCCCGCCATAATGAGCGGGTCTCCTCTCATGATACACTATTCTACTGGGAGCCATGTACTCGAACTGCATGCTGGGTGGAATAGCAGGCGGTACCTGGCTGTGTAGTGGTGGTGGTGGGTGTCCCGGAGGTGACATCATTGGAGATGCAGGATTTGGAGGAGGCATCATCTGCTGTTGTTGTTGTGGAGACATGGACCCGTAGAACCCTGCTCCTCTTCCAGTAAAATATGACGCCTTATTGAAATCATCCTGTGGGTAATCAACTGCCGCTGGCGACAGAGAACTTCCACCAGAATTAGAGTTCAAATTAGAAGATAAGAAGTGGTCAGACATCATAGGAATTTGTTGTTGTTGAGGAGACATCATAGGCATTGGTTGTTGTTGTTGTTGTTGCTGCTGCTGCTGCTGATGTTGTTGTTGTTGGGTATAATCCATAGGATAAGGTATAATGTATGCATATAAGTCGTAATAGTCCCATTGGTAGCTATTCAAACCTACCATCAACTTATTCAAATTCATCTGATCCAAGTTACCTTTCAAAACCAGGATACAGCTTTTTATCATTTGAAATGGAGGTAACATAGATGTCATGTGAGGTAACATTTTAACTTGTAAAACCCAGGAATGGTGTATGATAGAACCCACCAAATGCTTGACTTGTCCCCATGACTTATCAGGCGGCAAGTTATCTATCCTTATTTGTATTGTCATCTTTAGTTTTTTTTTTTTTTTTATTTTTTATTTTCAAATTTTTAATTGTATTATTATTTTTTTGACTTGTGAATGTAAAAAAAAAAAATAATAATGACAGGTTTATATTATTAATTTATATCTTCAATATTACAATTATTGATATGATCTTTTGAAATGATTTTCACAACAAAATAAAAATCAGAACGGCAGATGTATTAAATAAAACCTTATAATATCTTAATTGTTTTCTTTAGTATTTTTTTTTTTGTGTAAATTACAAAAAAATTAAACTCATTATCCAAAAGGTAGAATAATAATGGTAATAATAATCATAAAAAAAAACCGGAATTAAACTAACAGATATATAAACTATAATTATTTTATCCTTTCCAAAAAAAAATAAAGATAATACTGAAGACTAATATAATATAATATAAAAAAATCGGAATTAATTTAAAATTTTTTTTTTTTAAACACCACTACAGAAATGTTAATAATTTTTTAAGGAAAAAAAAATTTTTTTTTACTGCCTTGTTCTAGGCAATACTTATTTTTAGCCAAAAATAGACACCTAAAAGCAGAAGATTAATAGTAAAAAGATATTATAACATTAACAACAACAAAAAAATTTTTTTTTTCTTTAACATAACAAAAGAAAGTTTAAAAAAAGAAGAAGAACAAGAAGGGGCGTAAGAACATTGTAATTTAGTTACACAGGGGGGTGGGGGGACCCTTAAAAAATTAAAATAAAATAATAATTAGTATTAGCTATGCTCCGCTACGTGTGTTTCTCTGTTGTTATATATATATATACACACATCATGGCAGTAAAACAGCCGTAAAGGGAGAAGTCTATATTACTCATAATTTTTCTGCTTCTTTCTTTCTCTAATTTAAAAATATTTGTTTTTTTTTCTTTGCCTGCAACAACGACTTATAGCAACAACAACAACCCTCCCACGTCTTTCTACAGGAATGTCTAGGGATACCATACATAAAATTCATAAAAATATTATTATTTTTTTTTTTAAGGGTCCTTCTTTCTTCTCCTTCCTGTTCTTTGAAGTATGGAAGAAAAAAAATTCAAAATACTCTTTACACACCGGCCGCACAGAAATTACAGCACATCATGCACTACTCACACCACCCTACCCTTTATTTATCTTCTCCCTGCCTGTCACACACATTCTAGTATTTCCGTATACAGTAACATTCCGATACACCAGAAAGAGAAAGAAAAAAACTTAGACTATAATAGAATACGTGTTAAAACGTGTACATTTACGTGGTAGATTACTAAACCCTTACACCACACTGTGTAATCCGGACACCACAAAAAAAAAGACAAAAAATTAACCCACAGAAACCGTACATAGGGATTAAGTGATTTTTTTTTTTATTTTTTTTTCTTTCTTTCTTTTTTTTTTCGGAACATCTCTTCATGTCCTCTCCGGTTATTTGTGTTGTGAAAAAAAAGAGAGAAGAGAAGAATAGCACCCGTCACACGAGAGTTTACCAAGACGTTACCCTGTAGGTCAACTGATAAAGCGTCACATGAGTACAAATACACACAGGGAAAGAGAGAGAGAGAGAGAAAGGGCACTTTAAAAGTGGTAATGACAAAAAAAAAAAAGAAAGAAAGAAAAGAAATGCCAGATCGCGTGTTCTTCGTAGTGTCTATCTTTTTTTACTGCCCATTGTCTGTCTCTCTCTCTTTACCAGATGTGAAAATGCAGAGAACAAGAACAAGAAAAAAAAGGTACGTCATTTCTTTTCTTTTCTTTCTTTTTTTTTTTATTTTTTATTTTTTTTTTTTCAATTCTTACTTTATTCAAAGTGATGAAAAAATATTATAGTGATGAAAGAACAAACAAACAAAAAGTAATTGATAAAAAAACACAGTAGTGATGGATGATGTTTACAAATTGTGATGCTTGATTACCATTGTGATGACATCTAGTTTCTTTTTTTTTTTTTTTTTTTTTTTTTTTTTTTTTTACAGAATTTTTTTTTTTCATGTATATATAAAGTTAGTTAAATGTTTGTAATTTGTATTTTTTAGGAATTGTTTAATATGTTCGATATTATCAAAGAAAACCAACCAAATTAAAAAAAAAAATTAAATATAATAATATAATGTCTGTTGCTAAGCCAGTTTCTTTGAAGGTTAACGCCGCTTTGTTCGATGTCGATGGTACCATCATCATCTCCCAACCAGCTATTGCTGCTTTCTGGAGAGACTTCGGTAAGGACAAGCCTTACTTCGATGCCGAGCACGTTATCCACATCTCCCACGGCTGGAGAACTTACGACGCTATTGCCAAGTTCGCCCCAGACTTCGCTGACGAAGAGTACGTTAACAAGCTAGAAGGTGAAATCCCAGAAAAGTACGGTGAACACTCCATCGAGGTCCCAGGTGCCGTCAAGCTATGTACCGACTTGAACAAGTTGCCAAAGGAGAAGTGGGCTGTCGCCACCTCCGGTACCAGAGACATGGCCCAAAAGTGGTTCAAGATCTTGAACATCGAGAGACCAGAGTACTTCATCACCGCTAACGATGTCAAGCAAGGTAAGCCATTCCCAGAGCCATACATCAAGGGTAGAGACGGTCTAGGTTTCCCAATCAACAAGGAGGAGCCATCCAAGTCCAAGGTTGTTGTCTTTGAGGATGCCCCAGCTGGTATCGCTGCTGGTCAAGCTGCTGGCTGTAAGATCATCGGTATTGCCACTACCTTCGATGTCGACTTCTTGAAGGAGAAGGGTTGTGACATCATTGTCAAGAACCACGAGTCCATCAGAGTTGGTGGTTACGATGCTGAAACCGACGAAGTCGAATTCATCTTCGATGACTACTTGTACGCCAAGGACGACTTGTTGAAGTGGTAATTAAATTAAGAAAGAAAAAAACAACAACAACAACAACCTTTCCTTTCTTTTTTTTCTAATTCCTCAAATTGTACAAATAGATAATATTGAATGTTACTGAAGAAAAAAAAAACATACATGAACATGTTTTTGTAATCTTTTGATAGACAAGGAAATTGAAAATATTTCCTCTTTGGATTACAATTGGTGTTTTTGTTTTTGGCAGTGATATTCTACTTAAAAACTGATAAAATAATAAACATAATGTTTTATATATGACTATATAATATAATATAATAATGACAAACTTATAAATATAAAAAACAAAAGAGCAGATTACGATCCTTTTAAATCTTATATGGCAACAATTTATATCTTACGTGTGTAGGCGATATCCTTTCAATGTTTTTTTTTAATTCTTGCAGTTCAGCTATGACTGGGAACTATAATTTCTAAGTTATGTATTGTTAATGCTTTTGCTATATGATATACAAAAGAGAGATAAAAAAAAAAGATGATGATGTTATATAAAAATGATGTCTTTATTTTTTTAATTTTTTATTATTGTATTAAAAAGGTAAAGCTAAACATAAAGAGAGAGGGTTTCTAATTTACGGGAATTTATTTCTTGGCCTTCTTCTTTTGGTCCTTCTTCTCAGCCTTCTTAGCAGCTTCGGTTTGCTCCTTGACGACCTTCTTGACGATCTTTTGTTCTTCGATCAAGAAAGCTCTGACAATTCTTTCCTTGACACAGTTAGCACATCTGGAACCACCGTAGATTCTGGAGACGGTCTTGTGAGTCTTGGAGACAGTAGCGTACTCTCTTGGTCTCAAAGCAGCGATACCTGGTAGACAGATACCACAGTCACCACACTTTGGTCTGGTGGCCAACTTCTTAACGTGTTGGGCACGCAAGACACCACCTGGGGTCTTAACAACCTTGATCTTGTTGGAACGAGTGTTGTCTAGAAATAAAATGACATTATTTTTCTTTTTTTTCAACAAGAAAATAAAAGAGTGAAACAATAGTCCAAGTCATCTTCCATTTCTGTAATTTATTGGGGTTTAAAAAGGGAGAGGAATACGGTTTCCTATAACATTCATTGATACCAATTCCATTCAAACCATTTAATTAAACTATCCTACTTCTTCCAATCCCAATCACTGCCAATTCAATAAAATATAAGAAATATAATAACATGGGACTTCAATTCCTTTTTTCTTTCCTTTAAAACAAAAAAAAATAATAATACTAACTGTTAGTAATTAATAATTCAATATAAATTAAAACCTCTCAAAAGATAGATAATAATGTTGTTGCCAATTTCTCTCTCTCTGTCTTCCTCTGTCCATCTGTTTTCTGGATACTTCTGTCTCTTCTATTTCACTGCAAAAAACCGCATATCATTGGTATCGTCGTTTCATCCGCTCTCACTCCGTCCCATATCTAATTCGTATACTCTCTCATTGTATCATATTTCCATAGTTCTCCACTCCAAATCATTCTATTCTATCTTTTTTTCAGTCTTTTTTATCCTCAAATATATATATTTTTAAACATACATGGATTTCTTCTTCTGAAGGTAACACGTTGAGCCATCTTTGGTTGTCTTTTAATGTCTTGAAATGCTGAATTCCTCTTCTATTACAAGAAATACAAAAATATACAATATAGTATATAACAATATTATAAAATTTTTTTAATGAATAATAACGAATTTTGTTGGTGTAAAGTTTTCTCTCTCAATAATTTTTCACTTCTCTCTCGTCAAAGGACACTAGAGTAAGCCCTCCATCTCACACACACACAGAGACTCCCGCAGAGAGTAAACCAATCCACACTCCTCCCCGGTCCCAGCTCTCTCTCCATCATTTGCTGAGATGGAATCAACGGAGGAATCTCTCACTCACTCTGATTCCCACACATCACAACACACAGAGACACAGGACACCACTGTCTCAGCAACTTTCCCTCTCTGTCTCTGTCTGCCTGTGAAGTGGTCAGGAGTTCAGCCTACTCTCTCCCTGTTCTGCCTAGCAGTCCCCCATGAGCTCCAGCCTAGCTTTACGATACCGTCTCCCTGCTTCTCCCAAACACTTCTCTCTCCTCCGCCCCCCCCTCCCCCCATAATTCCAGGTTGATTTCTTCCTTTCACAAACACTTCCACGAATCCCCCCAACAACAATTTCCTATCTCGGACAACACATGAATAACCCATCACAACCCTCCAAGAAAAACAAACAAACAGGGAAATAGGATCTGGGTGTCCAGATGTAAAAACAGTCACAAGAAAAAAGTACAAGCTCTTTCTTTTCACAGGGTAAGTGTTTTTGACAAAGGAGGGTAAAGAAAACCAAAAAAAAGAAAGAAAGAAAGAAAAAAAAAAAGAGTTGATGAATGGTGTGTTATCAAGAAACAGAGAGATGCGTGTGATTCACAGATGTTAAAAGGTTAATGGGGAAGTGAAAAAAAAGGTAATAGGGGACTCTTGCAACATCTTTTAGATGGATGTTAAACATTGCTATGAAGTTTGAATAGCAATTGTACATTTGTAGATAGAAAAAAGATATTCATCAAATTGAATTTGTATATGTGCAAAAAAGGTATTAAAGATATATATATATATATTGTAATAAGTTAGTAATCTAGTCCTTTTCGACAGCAATGACTTCCATCTCTAGGTCACAGTTCAATGGCAAAGCTTGGACGGCGACACAAGATCTGGCAGGCTTGTGAGTGTTGAAGTACTTGGCGTACACTTGGTTGAACTCAGCAAAGCTGTTGATGTCAGCTAGGAAGACGTTAGCCTTGACCACATGTTCCAGGTCGGAGTTACTCTCCTCCAGGATGCTCTTGACGTTCTGGAAAATTTGCTCGGCCTTGTCGGCGATGGAACCCTCGACTCTCTTGTTTTCAGCAGTGTAATGAACCTGGCCAGACACGTAGATGAAGTTGTTAGCCTTCATGGCATGGGAGTATGAGGCAGCAGCCGGTGGAGCATTCTTGGCAATAACAGGAGTAAGCTTGGACATTTGTCTAGTGAAAACTAAGTTAGCAGCTCTAAGACCAAACATTTCAGTTTTATTCAAAATCTGTATATTTTGAAAGTAAGTATATAACAAAGAGACCAACGACAAAAACAAAAACAAAACAAAACACAACCACCACCCTTTATATATATAAATATCACAAAAGTAACCGCAATGGAGATACATCACCGTGGGATAGAAATGCCAAAAAAACATATACACCAAGACACACACCGAGAAATACACGTGAATACCCAGTGACATTATGATATATAATACAAGAAAAAAAAACAAAAAAAAACATTACAGATACACAAACATCAAGATCATATGACAACAATAAATATAACACACACACCATTACAAAAACCGTTAACAACTTGCTCTCCCCAAAATTCCCGATATCACTCTGTAACCCCAATATAATATAATGTAATACAGTATATCCACGACCCCCTAAGAAACATCCGTATAAAAGATGCACACACCCCCCGGAGGATCGAAGCAAAGAAAAAAAAAAAAAAAAGCGGGAGGAAGAAGAAGAAGAAAAATTTAATTATTTTCCAGGAGAGAGAGAGAGAACCGGATGAGAGAGAGAGACAGAGAGAAAGCGAGATTTTGGTATTTTTTTTTTCTAAGGAAACAAAAATAAAGCAAGAACAAAACAAACAAAAAATAAAAAAAAGAAAACAAAGAGGGAAGCTAGCATTCAATATTTGTGAGATCTCATTTTTTTTAATTTGAATAATTAAGAGGATCTAATTTTCTTTTGATATTAAAATTAGAAATAGGTGTTTCTTTTTGTTTTTTGTTCTTAGAAGAAGACAATAAAAAATATAAGGTGTTGAAAACAAAAAAAAACAGGAATTAAAAAAAAAGGGAAAAAAAACAACATTAACGGATAAAGGATAAAAAGGAATTAAACGAAACAAAACAAAAACAATGTCATATTCATACGTGCGTGGAGATGATTCTACTGCGCCGATTGGGATTCCTATACCGAATGCGAGGATTGTTGAAGGGCGTACTAATATGAATATGAATGGAGATGGGAGACGTGATAACACGCCAGAGTATCCTAGACCCACACCTGGGGCTGGGGCTGGGAGTAGTAGTGGGTATCTGCCGATGGGGACCTCGGTTACCACGGAAGAGACGCTGGCGAGCTCACAGTCTTCTCACTCGCCGTTTCGAGATAACACGTTGTTACAGACCAACTCTATTGCATCTACCTCTCATCTGGCCAACGGTGTAGAGATCATACAGAGTCCCATTGACCATGCTGGCGAGAGTGCCATGCTTCGAGAGAGTTTGAATGGGAGTATGCCAACAAGACCACGGTTTATGGATCGTCGTGACAGTACTTTGATTGACGATGATGATGATATATGTAATAATGATAATGATGAGCATAATAATAGTAATAGTAATAATAGTAATAGTAACAGTAGTATTAATAATCATAATAATAATGATAATGAGCACCACCACGTAAGGACGATAGAAACTAATGTTGATGGCGAAGAAGAAGACGACGATGAAGAAGAAGAAGAAGATATGGATGAAGACGAGGACATGAAACACGATGATGAATTGATGAGAAGCCATTCTGAACAGATAAGATATATACGGGAACACTACAATCTGAAGGGGAGAAGTGATAACAGCAGCATGAACAGTGATAACGACAACGAGGAAGAAGAAGAAGAAGGAGAAGTAGCATCCGCGGATACAACCACCGAGACAGTGGAAGAAGACTTGAACATCGCAGAGTTCCCGACGGATAAGTTACTTGAGATGCTCACTGCACTACTGAACAAGATAATCAAGTCCAACGATAACATTGACGACTCGAAGAGTGGTAATAATGGTGGGGGCACAAGTGTCGGAGGGTCCGGTGGGAATGACGTAGATATGTTATCTCTACTGAATGGGATACACACTCCCGAAAAGGAGAAGTATCTAAAGAGCATTTTGAGTTTTAAGGGGAAGCACGTCCCGCAGATAACACTGTACCAGTACTTCCAGCGGATCCAGAAGTACTGTCCCACCACGAACGACGTGTTCCTTTCATTACTTGTCTACTTTGACAGGATATCCAAACGTTGCAACGCCGCGGATGGCGATAACAGCAGCAGTAACACTACAACCAATGGCAAGAAAACACAGGATGACTCAGCAAAACAATTATTTGTAATGGATTCTTACAACATCCACCGACTCGTGATAGCCGGTGTCACGGTCTGCACGAAGTTCTTCAGCGATTTCTTCTACAGCAACAGCAGATACGCCCGTGTCGGAGGGATCTCTTTACAAGAACTGAACCACCTGGAAATCCAGTTCCTGGTTCTCTGCGACTTCGAGCTGTTAATCCCCGTAGACAAACTACAACGCTACGCAAACCTCCTTCTCCGGTTCTGGAACAACCAAGACGAGGAGATGTAGTACAAAAAAAAAAAACAAGAAGAACAACATACAACAATGGGGAGAATGAAACAAAAAAAAAGGGATTACAAAGAGATATACACAAGATACAGAGAGAGAGATAGAGAGGATAACGTAATCAGCGATTTCATTAAAAAAAAAAAAAAAAAAAGGCAGATTAGATTATGAAAGTAAAGAGAAAATCTCAATTAATTTCCTTTTCTGATTTAAAAAAATTTAAAATTAAAAAACACAAAAAGTGGATTGATTGACTCCATCCACCACCCCCACCTAAACAAACCCAATCCTTATCTAAATACCATAGAAACACCCGCAGCAATGATAACATAGATAATGGGTAGACACATAATACTAGAGAGATGTACCACTCAAAGAGATGTACACTCAACACAGACAAACACTACACGGAGAGAGAGAAAGAGAGAGAGGGACGCACAGACGAAGCGAAGAAAAAAACAAGAAACAAAAAAAAAAAAGAAAGAAAGAAAGAAAAATTTTTCTTCACCACGCTGTGTGAAAAAAAAAAAAAAAAAAGTAAAAAAATTAAAAAAAAATTTTTTGATGCCTTTTATTCTTCAGATATTATTATTGGTTTAATTTTAAAACTATGACTGTGTTTTCTACTTAATTATATTGGATTGCGATGACCTTGTAGTTGATTCCTTTTTTTTTTTTATTATCATTATTATTAACATTGTTTAAAAACTTCTTTTTTTTTTTTTTGGGATATTTAACTGGGAGGTAAATTGTTATTTTTGAAAAGATATATTTCTTGATATAAAGGAATTTAATATATTTTGTTCTTTAAAAGAAGACAACAAAAATACCATATATCTGCTCTTGTTGTAACAAACACCAAACATTACAAAAACAAATACAACTACAACTACAATACAAATAATATTAAAACAAATATGGAGCTGAATTACAGACGTCATGAAGATGATAGAGACTCTGAAGGTAATTCTAATGATTATGAGTTGAACGACCTGGAGAAGCCTATCACCGACGTTAAGACTACCAATGTGGAGTCTAATGATCTGTACTTTGATGAAGATGACAGTGTACAGGCCACCGTCGAGGAGACCAAGCTGGGTTTCATCAGTCGTTGGGCTCACAAGCTGAATGCCGAGACCAAAGGTGTTGAGCCTATTACAGACGAGGAAAAGACAGAGGATTCTGTGATAGACGCTGCCTCAATGTGGTTCTCTGCCAACATGGTCATCGCCTCTTATGCTCTGGGTGCCTTGGGTCCTATCGTCTTTGGCTTGAACTTCGCCCAGAGTGTCCTGGTTATTGTCTTCTTCAACATGATGGGGCTGGTCTCCGTGGCCTTCTTCTCTGTGTTCGGTGCCGAGTTCGGTCTAAGACAGATGATCTTGTCCAGGTTCCTGTTGGGTAACGTTACTGCTAGAATCTTCACTGTGATCAACATCGTCGCCTGTGTCGGTTGGGGTGTGGTGAACACTGTGGTCTCTGCACAGTTGCTACACATGGTCAACAGAGGCTCGCACGAGTTGCCTCTATGGGCAGGCTGTCTGGTCATCGTTGGTGGTACCGTGCTGGTCACTTTCTTTGGTTACAACATTATTCACGCTTACGAGAGATGGTCATGGATGCCTAACTTCGCCGTGTTCCTAGTCATCATCGCTAGACTACATAAGTCTGGTCAGTTTAGCAACGGCCCATGGCACGGTGGTGCTACCACTGCCGGTAGTGTGTTGTCCTTCGGTTCTGCTATCTACGGTTTCGCAGCAGGTTACACCACTTTTGCTGCAGACTACACTGTGTACATGCCAAGAACCGTTAACAAATACAAGATTTTCTTCTCTCTATGTGCTGGTTTGTCCTTCCCATTGTTCTTCACTATGATCCTAGGTGCTGCCTCCGCTATGGGTGCCGTTAACAACCCAGAATGGATGGCTCTATACAAGTCCGACAACATGGGTGGTTTGACCTACGCTATCTTGGTTCCAAACTCCTTGCACGGGTTCGGTGAGTTCTGCTGTGTTCTATTGGCGTTGTCCACTATTGCCAACAACATTCCAAACATGTACACCATTGCTCTTTCCGTTCAAGCTCTATGGGAGCCATTGTCTAGAGTCCCAAGAGTTGTCTGGACCCTCTGTGGTAACGCTGCTGTCGTTGGTATTTGTATCCCAGCTGCTTATTACTTCGAAGGTTTCATGCAGAACTTCATGGACTCCATTGGTTACTACTTAGCTATTTACGTTGCTATTGCTGTTTCTGAACACTTCATCTACAGAAAGGGTTTCAAGGGTTACAACATCGCAGACTGGAACAACCCAAAGAAGCTTCCAATTGGTATTGCTGGCTGTTGTGCCCTATTCGTTGGTGCTATTGGTGTGGCTCTAGGTATGTCCCAAACTTACTGGACTGGTGAAATCGCTAGACATATCGGTAAGTTTGGTGGTGACATCGGTTTTGAACTAGGTATGAGTTGGGCTTTCGTTATTTTCAACCTCGTCAGACCATTGGAAATCAAGTACTTTGGCCGTTAACGAAATATTTCATACACCCTTTTAAATTTTTTTTGCATAATACTACGTCATAACCACTTCCAATCTTAAAAACATACGGAAAGATGGAAAAATAAGAGAAGAAACTGTTGTTGTATTTTAATATGATAAAATAATGATAATAATTAATTTTAGAAAAAATAATAATAATAAAAAAACAGATAAAAACATGAACTTTTTTCTTTTAATAATCTTAAGCTCTTATCTTTGCCAGTTTTAACCGGGAAAACTATGACTGTTCATTACGGGACTGTTTATTCCGAAACATCCACACAAATATACATTTTTTTATTCTTTGATTTTATTCTTTGATGCTGACCATTTCAATGTGATAAAGAAAAGGAAAAATGGAACAAAAAATTGAACAAAACATTGAACAAAAAATTGAACAATCTGTTCCTTTTCCTTTTTTTTTTATGAAAGTCAACCATCACTTAGCATTACATTCCTGTAGTATTTTTTTTTTTTACATAATTCTCTATTCACATTGTATAATAAAAAATAAAAACAATAAAAAACAATAACAAAACAACGACAATAGTAATTACAGAATAGACTCAGTTTGTAGAAGTTCTTTCCCCCATGTTTGTTTATATAGTAAAATCTTAATCAAAAGTCTTCCTAAGGCGTTATCTTGTTTGTACACACAAAAGAAATTTTGAATGAAAAAAAAAAAAAAAAATAAAAGTTATGTTGAACTAAATTGACTTGCAGTTAAATTCTCAGCAACCCTAACAAAAAACGGACTAAATGAGATGGTAATTAAATTGTTAGATGTGCTACTAGTGGGGATACAACTTACCCACATTATAGGACTTCTTTCCCTTTTCATCGCAAAGTATTACCTACCGGACTTTTTGAAATATGGGAAAACTTTCACTGGCAGTACAAAGGGAGAGAAGAACTTGTGGATGCAAATAAAGGAGTTCTCAGTACCGAAATCATTCTTTGGACACTTTTACATAATATCTTCACTTTTGGCAGTGATTAATGTGGGTTTGTACCATAGAGCCCTGCTGGCATGGCTAGTGTTATTCCACTCACTACGGAGATTATACGAAACTTATTATGTTAGCAAATATACTGCTAACTCTCGCATGAATTGGTCACACTATGCAGTTGGCTTGTGGTTTTATACCCAGCTTAATTTTTTGGTATGGTTGCGTCTTCACCGTCATAAACCAGAAAATAATCATTATCTCACGACAGCTGTGATGTTACTAGCGTCTTGGGACCAATTCCAAAACCACAGAACATTGGCTGGGCTTATCAAATACAGCCTACCTAAGGGAAACTTATTCAATATTGTGTGTTGCCCTCATTACTTTGACGAAATCATAATTTATTCCACACTGACAGTGTACGGTTACGAATTCCTGTTACCGTTGGTATGGGTCATCGCCAGTTTAAGCATATCTGCATTAGAGACTCGAAAGTATTACAGACAGAAATTCAAAGACAAGGTCGTACCTAAATATGCCATAATCCCATACTGTTTATAGAAAAACACCCAATATGTATATATTTATCTATGTACGCTATTATCATACATCACGAACACAAATATCTACAATTTCCGACTTTTCTTTGCCTTTTCTTTCAAATCCACAAACAACATTCAGCGTTATGTTGGGTTTTGCGATGACATAAGTTCATTAGAAGTTTAATAGTTTTAGGGGTTTCCTGATCAATTTGATTTGATTTCGATTTTAAGTTGGTTCTTTTTATTGTTGGGTACGTTTGTAAACTTCTCTTTATCATTTAAAGAACAGACAAATATCCACAAAACGGTTCTGGTATAAAAGGAGTTCATTGAACTCAAAAAAAGGTGGCTTATAATTGTTATAAAGTCTTGATATTCACGGAAAGATATATACTTAAAGAAGCATACGAAACAGGGAAAAGATTGTTACAGATACTAATACACAGGTCTTTTTTTTTTTATAATAAAAAGCAAAAAAAAAATTAACACAGATGTCTACACCCCATAACCTAAGCTCGCGAAATAGCATAAGTTTGGATTCGTTTGATACAAGTTTTGACGCAGCATTAGATAACTTACAAATAAACTCTGTGCGAGAAAACAACAACAGGAGGAATAGTAACAGTTCTGCATTCGATATCGACGAGAGTTTCGAGATGAGAAGTGGTTTAAATGAGGAGAGAACTGGTCAAGCTGACACACGTCCCTTGATTCGTGATAGGACCTCTTCGGACGCTTCTCATAACAGATATAGTAAATACACTACGAATAGTACGGGTAGTCCGTTTGCCTCATCTGTGCCTAGATTCAGAGGGAACGGATTGGTGTATTGGCTTTGGACAGTAAAGAATGCCATACTTGGAGGCTGGAAAGATTACAAGACAGCATTACCTGAAGATGAACTAACAGAAAGGGAAATACACCCAGGTACCACACAAGTATTTGATAGAAATAGATATCCTTCAAATGAAGTTTCTAACGCTAAATATAACGCGGTGACATTTCTCCCCACATTATTGTACGAACAGTTTAAATTTTTTTTCAATTTATATTTCCTATTGGTGGCACTATCACAGGCTATTCCAGCGTTGAGAATTGGTTATCTATCGTCTTATGTCGTTCCACTTGCATTTGTTCTAACAGTTACGATGGCGAAAGAAGCTGCTGATGATATTCAGAGAAGAAGGCGTGATAGAGAGTCTAATATGGAGCTATATGAAGTTTTAGCACAACCAAGGCCAGTCGCCAGTAAAGATTTGAAGGTCGGTGATTTGATTAAAATCAGTAAAGGAAGTAGAATACCGGCAGATTTAGTGTTACTTCAATCGAGTGAACCATCTGGAGAAGCATTTATTAAAACAGATCAGCTGGATGGTGAAACAGATTGGAAATTGAGAGTTGCTTGTCCATTAACTCAAAATTTGAGTGAGGATGATCTACTAGATAAAACTACTGTTACTGCATCTGCACCAGAAAAATCTATTCATAGCTTCTTAGGAAAGGTTACCTATAGAAATTCAAACACTGCAGGTCTTACAATAGAAAACACATTATGGGCAAATACCGTGCTAGCATCCAGCGGGTTCTGTGTGGGTTGTGTTGTGTATACTGGTAGAGATACTAGACAAGCAATGAACACCACCTCAGCAAAGGTGAAAACTGGGTTGCTGGAATTGGAAATCAATGACATTTCAAAGATTCTCTGCGCATGTGTATTTATTCTATCCATCCTATTAGTGATTTTTGCCGGTTTCCATAATGACGATTGGTATGTCGACATAATGAGATATCTAATTCTATTTTCCACAATCATTCCAGTGTCATTGAGAGTTAATCTAGATTTAGCAAAATCCGTCTACGCTCACCAAATTGAA
The DNA here is from genome assembly GCA_030571395.1 of Nakaseomyces sp. UFMG-CM-Y6046. Lineage (NCBI taxonomy): Eukaryota > Fungi > Ascomycota > Saccharomycetes > Saccharomycetales > Saccharomycetaceae > Nakaseomyces > Nakaseomyces sp. UFMG-CM-Y6046. The sequence goes on along the minus strand of JAJLXT010000037.1, from coordinate 10,258 downwards.
CATGACAAAACTATCCCAGAAACTGTTGTTAGAACAAGTACAATCCCTGAAGACTTAGGTAGAATTGAGTATCTATTGAGTGACAAAACTGGTACGTTAACACAGAATGATATGCAACTGAAAAAGATTCATCTTGGAAACGTTTCCTATACATCTGAAACTGCTGATATAGTGTCGGACTATATTCAAAATATGATTGAGTCCAAAACTGATTCAGTTACAAATCTGCAACCGAGATCAACTGCAAGAAGAGATGCCTCTGCTCACGTCATAGATCTAGTGACAACATTAGCAATTTGCCACAATGTAACTCCAACTTTTGAAGATGATGAACTGACTTATCAAGCAGCCTCGCCAGATGAAATTGCAATTGTTAAATTTACTGAATCCGTAGGTCTGTCCTTATTCAAAAGAGATCGCCATTCCATGTCGTTACTCCATGAACACACAGGGACTGTATTACAATATGATATTTTAACAATGTTCCCCTTTAATTCTGATTCAAAGCGTATGGGTATTATAATCTATGACAAGCAAAAAGATGAATACTGGTTCTTGCAAAAAGGTGCTGATACTGTCATGAACAGAATTGTCGAAGGAAATGACTGGCTTGAAGAAGAAACCGGGAACATGGCTCGTGAAGGTTTACGTACTTTAGTTATTGGTAGAAAGAAGTTGACAAAGAAAATTTACGAACAATTTCAAAAGGATTACGAAGATGCTTCTGCCTCAATGAAAAACAGAGAACAAGAAATGGCAAATACCATTACTAAATATCTAGAACATGATTTGGAGTTACTAGGTCTAACTGGTGTTGAAGATAAATTACAAAAGGATGTCAAATCATCTATCGAGCTTCTGAGAAATGCAGGTATTAAAATTTGGATGCTTACTGGTGATAAAGTGGAAACCGCGAGATGTGTATCGATTAGTGCAAAGCTGATATCTAGAGGCCAATATGTTCATGTCATTACAAAACTTTCAAAACCAGAGGGAGCCTTTAATCAATTGGAGTATTTAAAGGTCAACAAAAATGCCTGCCTTCTGATAGATGGTGAATCTTTAGGCATGTTTTTAAAATTTTACAAACAAGAATTTTTTGATGTTGTTGTCCACTTACCGACTGTTATTGCTTGTCGTTGCACACCACAACAAAAGGCAGATGTTGCTCTTGTAATCAGGGAGCTTACAGGCAAACGAGTATGTTGTATTGGCGATGGTGGTAATGATGTAAGTATGATTCAGTGTGCGGATGTTGGTGTTGGTATTGTTGGTAAAGAAGGTAAACAGGCCTCTTTAGCTGCCGATTTTTCAATTACACAGTTTTGTCATTTAACAGAACTTCTTTTATGGCATGGTAGAAATTCATATAAGAGGTCAGCAAAGTTGGCTCAATTTGTTATGCATAGAGGTTTGATCATTGCTATTTGCCAAGCTGTCTTTTCTGTGTGTTCAAAGTTTGAACCTATTGCCTTATACCAGGGTTGGTTAATGGTGGGCTATGCTACTTGTTATACTATGGCACCTGTTTTCTCCTTAACATTGGATCACGATATCGACGAATCATTGACGAAAATGTATCCTGAGTTATATAAGGACCTGACTGAAGGTAAATCTTTATCATACAAAACGTTTTTTGTTTGGGTTGCATTATCATTTTATCAAGGTTGTGTAATTCAAGGTTTTTCTCAAGGTTTTACCAGTTTAGCTGAAAGCGATTTCACAAAAATGGTGGCAATTGGATTTACAGCATTGATTTTCAATGAGCTAATTATGGTAGGTCTGGAAATTTATACCTGGAACAAAGTAATGGCAGTTACCGAAATAGCAACATTATTGATATACGTTTTCTCAATCCCCTTCCTTGGTGAATATTTTGATTTGAGCTATATCTCGAGCTTTGGATTTTTGATTCAATTGATATTCATTTTAGTTGTCTCGATTTTCCCTGTGTGGTTAACAAAAACTATTTACAGAAGATTAAATTTGCCCAGCTATGCGAAAGTGCAAGAATTCTCATCAGCCTAGAAAAGTAATCCATAATATGTCAAACTTTCATGTAATATATTAAGGTTTAAAGGGCAAATTTCTTTAGCCAAAAAAACGGAACAAAAAAAAATGCATTAATATATTAGTTACTAAACATTATGTATGTCTAAAGATGACTATAAAGTATATAATTATACACACCCATTTATAGATTAAGTAGGTACTTTATGATATTGATCCTATATCAAGCTATACTTTCGTATTCACTTTCACTATCAGAATCAATTCCTTTTGAACGACTAGTTGGTTTGATAACAGGCCTCTGAAAATCTCTGGCATGCGCCCATGGAATTGTTCTTGAAATATTATCAAAAAGTGCGGTACGTCTACGGATAATAGAATGGTAAGTGGCTGATGGTTCCTCGAAATTTTGATTGATATCAGATAATGATAAATCGAGATCACGTAGTCTGGATGAGCGACTTAATCTGTCGGTGCTCTGTGTTTGGAAATGATCATCATCGTACAAATCAGTAGTTGCCTTTCCACTAAAATCAATAACTTCGTCATTTGGATAGGGAAGTAATGCTTCACCAGTGACTCTGAATAAATGGACGTTCGCAACATGTTCGTTCTCTACTCTGAATATGATCCACAAGAATCTTCTAATAACTTCTGTGATTGCCAAGACAAATGATGTAACTGAACTTTGCCTGATTGTCTGTGGTGCGGCAGCATAAACAACCCATTGGAACCTGATCAAAACATCGAGTACCATACTAATGTAATACAAAGATTTTCTTTTCCAAGAGTATTTACCAGTTTCCCAATTACGTTTACCTGCCAAATATAAGTCATCTCTTAGGAGCATATTTTCATTACCTATTGGTATTTGTAGGAGAGACCAATCCAAGACGATATCCCATATTGATGTCGCAAGAGAATTTAGAGTTGCAAATACGACAAATGGAGTTTTACGGCTTGCCGAGTGAGCAGACAGTCTATAAGCACATAGTGTTGCATAGTAAGCAACACCCATCATATACTTGATAGCATTTAACAGATGGGGAAACCAGTCATTAGAATCGGCAAATCTTCTCAAACATTGCATGAATCTCCAAAAACTTGGTAAACAGGATAGCACACCCATTGGTATGGAATGAGAAGAGCCACATTTATTTATAGGATCATCTCTTGTACTAGGTGCGTAGACACAGGCAAAAAGAGCTAAATTAGAAGCTGAATATGTCAAAGAACAAATGATATCACCTAAAAAGAAATCTTTGAACTCAACTGGATAAAGACCAGAAAATACAAGTCTTATAAATGAAGTTACAAGAAACTTCCTGGTTTCTATAACCTTATCCCAATACGGAATTAAATCATATGGAATCACGAATAGTGCTGCTACTATGATAATATAGACATATCCGTAAGGTGTTAACTTATCAAAATGGAAACTCAAAATTGAGATGATACCACAGCTCAAAATAAAAAATGCAAGGAAATAAAGCTTCAATGGAATCCCACTTGTGGCAAAATCGTTATTAAAAAACTGTGTTCCACTTTTTGCCTGTACTTCGCCAAACATAATAAATTTGTAATTAATGCCGCTACGATGCCAGATAAAACAATCTATCAAGAATAATAATGCGATAAGTAATATCATGTACCAACCGCCCCAAATAGGAAACAAAATTTTGTGAATTCTTGTATTCATTTTAGAGACAAAAGAGAGGTAAAGTGTATACGCGATTAACGTTACAGCAACACCAATGAAGGAACCTACTACTGTCATCTGCAAGAGGGCTCTATTATTTCTGTGAATCATCTGTTCGTTCAAAGAGTATTGAATACTAACTTTCTTCAATTTTTCCAGATGTCTTTTCTGTTCACTCAGGGAGTTGACAACATCACCAGTGTACCATCTAGTTACCTGTGTTTCCCATGCCTTCAAAGGATCGATGCTTCCCGAGCTTATGGATATATTAGTGTCTGTTTGTTTTGAAGCGTTGTCCTCATCTGCTTCAAAATTTTTAGTCTTTGATTCCTTTATTGTGTTTTCGGTTGATATCAGATCGTGCTTGAATATCGTGTAGTGTTCACGCACAAATTTCATGAAACCTGGCAATTCCTTGGTTTTACATGTTTTATCGAATTTCTTAACCATTTTACGGAACCCCGTTACGTTGACATCTCTATAACTCTTAACCAGTTGTAAGAAAAGGTAAAATTCCAGTAATGCATCACTCAACAGCTCTCTTGCATGTTTCAACTCCTTGTGTGGGTTCTTTAGTATCTTATTGCCCTTTGCGTCCTTATTCTTCATCAGGTTCATATTTAAGTTCAGTTTGTTACTGTAGGCAAAGGTCTCTTTGATCTTGGTATTGATCTGTTTGGGCTTCAGGGCCTCCGGGATAGACTCTGTGAACATCTTGGGAAATGAAGGCATCAGGTCATGCTCATTTAGGAAATGGTTAATAGTTAGACTCAGGAAATTGTGTTCTGCGGTACCATCCTCCGGGTCTGCTGCAGTATTGCTACCACTACTTCTTCCACTACTACTGGCGTTGATGTTATTACTATTGTTATTTGTTATTGATCCGTAAGGTGTCAACGAAGACGCCGACGAGTTCCCTTGAAACGTTATCCTTGTAGCTATCTCCCTGTATTCTCGCTGGTGGCGTTGGTAACAGTCTATTTGGTGTGCCAGGATAAGGTATTTCTCCTGGCATTGTCCCAGCAACCACAGATAGAATTCATTACACTTGTTAATCTGGTTCGGCACAAGCCAGTCCTTTATGAAATCGTTTATGCACTCGACTTGGAAATCGTTGTACTTCTTCTTAGTCTTGGCACCGGGAGTCCGTCTCCCACTCGAGTACGCTGGCTCACTGAGTCTCTGATCATTCTGTCTGTACCGTTTGAGCTTCTTCTTACCGAACTTGTAATCGATATACTTGCCCTTCCATTCAGAGATAGTAGATTCATTCAAATGGTCAGCAAACTTCATTTTTTCAATCTGTTGAGAAAGTTTAACAGGGCTTTATCGTTTCTATTGAGACTGAAATCAAATAATTAGAATTGGGGGATGGAGGGAAGAGATGAGCTTACTATTTGTCTCTTAATTCCTTCGATAAATACTTCTCTGAAGAGATGAATAGCTCCTTATCAGCATATATATCCCAAACTGGTAACTATATTTAGAAAAGTACAGCTATAATATTTTATTTTTTTTCATGTCAAGTCTTGTGATGTTGTTGTTTTGTTGTTTTCCAAGTGCATTCAAAGAATTTTGAAATATTAAAAGTCGGACATTCCCACACGTGTGGGTGCCTATTGTTAAAGATGATACTATATATCAACAAGTCGTCAGGAACAATGACTTGTCCCTCTTTTGTGTAAGTTTGTTTTTGACCCCCCCCCCCCCTTGTCCAACCACTGATCTTTTTTTTCTTTCTTTGTCTCTCTCCGTTGGGCTCTCAGTCCCTTGTTTAACAGGGTGGTAGGGTGGTTTGCGTTGTATGTGGTCTCTTATAAAGGGACAACGACACAACCGGAAGTATCGAAGACAATCTCGAAGGAGAAGCTAGAAGAGAAGCTAGAAGAGGATCTCGAAGACCCTCTCTCAGATAATCTCTCAAATAATCTCTCAAATAAAACTCTTTATATTTCTCGAGCACTCTCCTTTTCTTGTCTGTGTTGAGTCACTTTGAACAGTTTTTATGTGTCATTTTCTACATTGAAGAAGTCAATTCTGTCGTGAATGTGTAATTTGTATTGTTTTAATTATACTTTGCATTTTGCTGTTGTGTGTGCTGTGCTCTGCGTTGTTCTGTGTACTTCTGTACTGCTGGTTGTTCTTTTTTCAAGAAACAGAGATTACTCATTTCCTTGTACTTTCTTTTGTTCTCATATATAAGGTTTAGTGTTAACTTGAAATAAACCAGTAAAACAAAAAGAGGGTTTTTGTGTGTGTTGGAAAAAGAGAAAACCACACAACCACATTATTATTTATAGAAAAAAAAAAAAAAAAGAAGCATTAATTTTACACAATGGATTTAGTTAATCACTTGACCGACCGTCTACTGTTTGCCGTGCCAAAGAAAGGTAGACTGTATGAGAAGACGAGACAACTGCTGAACGGCTCTGACATCCAATTCCACCGTTCCAACAGGCTGGACATTGCTCTGTGCACTACGCTGCCTATTGCGCTGATTTTCCTACCCGCTGCAGACATCCCAACGTTTGTCGGCGAAGGTAAGTGTGACCTGGGTATCACTGGTGTTGATGAAGTGAAGGAGTCCGGCATCGAGGACATCGACCTGGTCATGGACCTCGGGTTCGGTGGCTGCAAGCTGCAAGTCCAGGTCCCAGCACAAGGAGAGTACACCGACCCACAACAACTTATCGGCAAGACCATTGTGTCGAGTTTCGTGAACCTGAGCCGCGAGTACTTCGCCAAGCTAGAAGCAGACACCACTGGCAAAACCGTGACAACCTCTAGCATGTCCACGAAGATCAAGTACGTTGGTGGGTCTGTGGAGGCCTCTGTTGCGCTAGGTGTTGGCCATGCCATTGTGGATCTCGTGGAGAGTGGTGAAACCATGCGTGCTGCTGGGTTAACCGACATAGCCACCGTGTTAGAGACCAGCTGTTACCTGATCCAGGCCCGCAGACAGCAGATGGACAAGTCCCGCGCCGAGCTCATCGAGGTCATCAAGTCCCGTATCGAGGGTGTGCTGACAGCACAGAGATACGTCAGTTGTTCATACAACACACCAGAGGCCAACCTGAAGGAACTGTTGAAGGTCACTCCCGGCAGACGTGCACCTACCATCTCCAAGCTAGACGACAGTGACTGGGTTGCAGTAAACTCAATGATCGAACGCAAACGTAAGGCCGACATCATGGACGAACTGAAACGCAAGGGAGCCTCTGACATCATGGTCTTCGAGATATCCAACTGCAGAGTATAGATATACACATATATATATGGTGATATTGTAAATATTATAACATCCAACGTATACAACACATGATACATAACATACAACGTATACACCACATGACCAATATAATATCATGTGACATATACCGTACATAACACCGCACGGCTACAAAAAAAACAACAAAAACTACAGCTCCACCCCCCAGCCACGGCATCACCTCTCTTGCTGTGTGCGTTCAGTTCTGTGTGGGAAGGGACAGAGAGGGACAAAGAGAGAAAGAGAGAGAGAGGGACAAGGCCCTAAATGCCCAGACAAGACAGGCAAAAGAGGTTGTTAAAACATAGAAGAGAGAGCCTTCTTACATACCATAGACAGTATTGCGCACACAGGAGACGCAGAATACCTTCACAGAGATATATATTATTGTAAGAGCCTCCCCCCCCCCCTCCCCACCTATCAATAACAGCAACACAGTGTGAACCAAGAGAAGAAGAGAAGAAGAGAAGAAGAGAAGAAGAGAAGAGAGACGAAACTGAGAAAGCCTCATCAAGTTCCCACTCACACACACTCACACAAACTGTAATAACGAGAACTTTCTTAAAAAAACTGTGGGTTTATATACTAGTGTCTATTATAGTATATATATTGGGTTTTTCTGTGTGGTTTGGGGGTGTCTGTCGTGTTTTGTGGTGCGGTGTGTGGGTTTCTCTCTCTTTCTAAAAAATTTTCTGTTTATTTCTAATGGGCATTGTATTGTATTGTATTGTGGTTTATGATTTCTTATACCATTTCAAAGGAAGTGTTCTTATTTTTAGTTGCTTTTGATATATATAGATAATTTTTTTAGTTCTCTTTGATTGGCTTCTTTTATATATATAGAGATAGTTGTTATCTACAAAAGGTAAGATAATACAAAGGGTGAAGATAAAAAAAAATAAAGGAAGGATGTTTGAGGAAGTACGGCAGAAGAGACCGAATTCAGATGATGGTGATCACGATGATGATATTGGTATTAAGAGATTGAGAAGTGATTTGATGGAAGACGGCAAGGAGGACGAGGAAGAAGAAGTACAGAAGCAGATGGGGAGTGTGTTGGCTGGTTCGACACCCTTGCCAAGAGATAACTTCCAAAGGTACTGTTACAGGCACAACCCAGAGATTCAGACGTCTCATACACACGAGCTATGTTACAAGCAGGATATGAAGCGTATCAAGCAGATCAACAACAAGATATCACAGCTGCCGTGTCCCAACGAGCAAGCTGACATACACCACATTATCTCAAAGTACACGAACTCCAACGACAAAGTGCGGAAGCTGATCCTGGACGGGATCCTGACCACGAGCTGTTTCCCGCAGCTGTCCTACATATCACAGCACATTAACTCCATGATCAAGATCGATTTCATAAGCGTGCTGCCACAGGAGCTGTCGTTGAAGATTCTCGGGTACCTGGACTGCCAGTCGCTTTGCAACGCCTCGATGGTGTGCAAGCGGTGGCATCTGCTGGCAGACGACGACAGGGTGTGGTACCACATGTGTGAGCAGCACATCGACAGGAAGTGTCCGAACTGTGGGTGGGGGCTTCCTCTGTTGCACATGAAGCGTGCCCGTGTGTGCTACATCAAGGCCAAAAACACAAATATAATGATGAAGAGCGGGAGAGCGATCAAGGGCCCTAACGGTAGAACCATAAGCCCTATAAACGCGATTCAGCAGGATGATGTTAACAATAGCAATAAGAACGTGACGACCTCGAGTAGTGGCAGTAGCTGCAACAGAATGAGTAATGGGGCTACCACCACAGATAGTAATGATAACAAGACCACGGAGAAATGCAGACAGAAGTCGTGGAAGATGGTGTACAGAGAACGTTTCAAAGTGGAGTCGAACTGGCGTAAGGGTCTATGTACAATCCAGGAGTTCAAGGGTCACATGGACGGAGTGTTAACGTTGCAATTCAACTACAGGCTGTTGTTCACAGGCTCATACGACTCCACGGTGGCAATCTGGGATTTGTTTACTGGCAAGTTGATTAGAAGACTGACAGGGCACAGTGATGGTGTGAAGACGCTGTATTTTGACGACCAGAAGTTGATAACGGGTTCTTTGGACAAGACCATCCGTGTGTGGAATTACATTACAGGCGAGTGTATATCCACGTACCGGGGCCACACGGACAGTGTTATGAGTGTGGACTCGCACAAGAAGATCATTGTCTCTGGTAGTGCGGACAAGACTGTGAAGGTCTGGCACGTAGAGTCTAGGACGTGTTACACCTTGAAGGGGCATACCGAGTGGGTGAACTGCGTGAAGCTACATCCGAAGAGTTTCACTTGCTATAGTTGTTCTGACGACACCACTATCAGGATGTGGGATATCAGAACCAACACATGTTTGAAAGTATTCAGAGGCCATGTAGGCCAGGTACAAAAGGTAATTCCATTAACCATTATCGATGGCGAGAACCTGGTCACGGATTTAAAGAAGGACGAGGAAGATACAGAGAATGAGGAAGGAACGACAACGACTTCAGAGACAGAAGAAGGCACTGAGAATAACAACAACAATAGCAACCCTCCTCCAAAGGAATTAGACAAGAAAATACCGTATCCAACACACCTGTTGTCATGTGCTCTGGACAACACGATCAAACTCTGGGAAGTACGAACCGGGAAATGCATCCGCACCCAGTTCGGTCACGTCGAAGGTGTCTGGGACATCGCGGCGGACAACTTCCGTATTATCAGCGGGTCACACGACGGCAGCATCAAGATATGGGACTTGCAGAGTGGCAAGTGCATGCACACCTTCCACGGCCGCCGGCTGAAGGGATCAGCATCCGAGCAAGGAGCTACGAACGAAGACGAGAGAGGTAACAAGAGTGCGCCAGTGGCGTGTGTGTGTATCGGTGACTCCGAGTGTTTCAGCGGAGACGAATTCGGATGTGTGAAGATGTACAAATTCGACTCTCAAGACTAGTGTTTTTTTTTTACTTAGTAAGATATATATGCAAGTATGATATTTTTTATAGAAGAAGTTGATGTATGAATCTGATAAAGAGTGTGTTTTTTTTTTTTTTGAAAAGAGAAGAAGAGTATCTTGACCTGCCATGACATGACGTGTCGAGGAGAGAAAGGGAAGTATATAGATTCCTTCTTGTAATACTTTCCACCTTGGTTGTATGAAGATAAACGCACTTAAAAGCGCACATACAATAGAACGATGAATGGGATCCTCGGGCTAACCCCCGCCCCTCTCCCCGCTACTTACTGATCTAAGCAATTGACACAATTGCCCGCCCCCCTCCCTCTTTG
>JAJLXT010000036.1:0-95650 GCA_030571395.1 Nakaseomyces sp. UFMG-CM-Y6046 | reverse complement strand
CACAGCACCCAGACCCCACAGCACCCAGACCCCACATCACCCAGACCCCACAGCACCCAGACCCCACAGCACCCAGACCCCACAGCACCCAGACCCCACAGCACCCAGACCCCACAGCACCCAGACCCCACAGCACCCAGACCCCACAGCACCCAGACCCCACAGCATGTTCGTATATTTGATAGATAAAAATTTTGAATTGTTGTTCGTGTGGTATGATATTGAAAACGAAGATTGGAAATTGGATGAATGTTAAACCGGGTAGTCTTTGATATTTTTTTTGGTAGGGTAAAATTATGTTTAAGAAGGGTATTTTGTTACCGGAGGGTAAAATGCAGTTCATGGGAGGGTAAACGGCATGAGAGGGTAAACAGTTCTGCCGTGGTGGGTAAATGATTGCTTAGGGTAAACGTAAATTGTAGGGTAAATGTGGTAGTTTAGGGTAAATGAAAGTAGTTTGTTTGTTGGACTGTTGGGTAAGATTTGTTATGATTTGGTTTGTTTTTGAAATGTAGATATTAGACATCTGTTGATATCTGGGGTTCGAGTAAAATGGATACCTGGAATTGAGATGTATTTAGATATAAGTGACTATTCCTACTTTCCGTGGACCACATAATTGTGTTTGTAGTGAGGAGTCAAATCGAATAGTCGTGAAAGCTTAGTTCCTGTAACTATTTACTGCTAACTGTTGTGTTTTATGTTTGCGCATCAATATTACTTTGAATTCATACTCCTCTATCTTTTGTATTGCTGCTTTCTATAATCGATATCCCACATCCATCTTTATCAATGCCTTCTCATTATCTGATTGTGCCCATTGTGATATTTTAAGCTTCGCTTAAAGTCACAACCTATTTTCGTAAAACGATAGCCAATTTGTCCGGACCTTAGGACACGATGTGGACAAAGCGCATGGACAAATAGTGGACAAATCTGAGATTTACGGCACTTCTGAGTATCGATCCCCAATTGAATAGGGGGAATCGACGAGTCAGCCCACGAGGGGCGACGACGAACTTTCCTATCAATCCAAAATAACACATATAAAAGAGGAAGAAGTTTTATCAATAATTGTTGTCTGTTTATGCCGTTATGCCCTCTTTTATTCTTTATAACACATTTACTTTTTTTACATTTTTATACATAGATCATCACTATACATTTTACTTAGCTTTTAACTTTAATATTATAGCAGTACTTGTTTGACTACTACTCAGATTATCCAATCCAAAGGAATCGAGACTAGTATAAGTTTAACAACACACCATCATCTTTGGCGTACCTTAGACTACGAATAACGCACAGAGACAGCCCGGTGAACATTAAACCCTCACTTCGCTGAAGGACCTAGATCGAGAGATACGCTGGACCAGAATCATTCGTGGCAACTTATAACAAGTAACGTGCTTTAGTTAGAATATTTCAGGCTAGCCCGTTAGACACGTACACCATCCATTTTTTAAATACTCATCAATACAGTATTGAAAACCCATTACCGTCAAAATTCATCAAGAAATTTCAAATTTATTGAAGTCGGTAGGGTAATTTATTTCCTTTTTCTTGAGAAAATTTTTATGAGTTGGAGTCAGATGAATGTCAGTTGACATTATTTGTATTCTAATTATTAGTTTTAAATTGCTATGATATTTTTTTTTACCAATAAATACTCTCTTATATCTCTGGTAATCTATGGATATGGTAATACGTAAATTTACTCACTAATATTGATCTGGGCCTAAGACCCATTCATTTTCATATTGGTTTGTGATTACAGAAAGCGAGCAAACCATTCATCTCCATTTCTTCTCTACTCCTAACTCAGAGAAAACGGTGATAACGTATAACAATATGGGAAATGTATTGTGAAATACAGTTGATTGAGTCTATTTGTTAAAAGGCATTTATTTTAAGGTGTATTCATCTTTCTTTATCGGTATAGGACGGCATATTTTATCTAGATTTTGTATTAGAAAGGTTAAACATTCTAACCAGTTCATTATAGAGTTCCAAGATAATTACCTTGCAATAATATGACCCTTGTGAAATGTCTTATGTCTGATCACACGATTTACTATTATATATGATAAACTACTATATCGAAGTCGCATACATTGAATTGCAGCGACCTTGCACTAATTTACTATGGTAGTACTGAATAATGATGCAGTAGCATGTTGTCGGAAGCGTTCAATGTATGCTTCCGCCCTGGCACGATAGCTAGATTCATTCATATCTGTGTCCATGGTGTCTTACGGGGTTGTTTTTCTTCTACGTGTAATGTGCAATTATAGCTATTTTACTGGTTAGTTTCTCTATGTAAGAAGTACATATTAAACACCATATTGTACAAGGTAAAGAACTCTTTTTAGAGATTCTTTCCTTCTTTATTTCTTTGATCTGGGCATCGACATAGGTCCAATGCCCTTCTGAAAATTTTCACACGTTAGTCACATACAACGTTATTACCACATTGCACTCTGTGGTGTCATACGATAGTACTTCTTTCATCATGACTATGTTCTTGAAAGTCAAAAGACATTCCATATTCAACATAAAGCATGTCAAACATAGGATATGTTGAAGATGGGATGGTAAACTTTCAAGAACATGTCGTTAGCATTAGGCATTATATCGTATGAAACCACATTTGCGTCATATGACTAGAACGTCCTGCATGCATTACCTTGTGAAAATTTTCATTGAGAGCTTGGTCTTTGAGTTGATGGGGCATATCGAAAGAAACTAAGCAAGGAAGGAACTTCTTTTAAGAGAGTTATTTATTTTGTACAATAGAGTGTCTAATATGTACTTTTTTACATAACAAAAACTAACCACTCAGATAGGTATAGTTGTACGCTACACGAAGAAGAAGAAATTATACCTATAAGACAACATAGCCACAGATATGAATGAATCCAACTATCGTACCAGGAGGGAAGTGTAAGTTGGATGCTTCCGTTAAACAAATATTGGACACTAGTGTTAAAGACACCTATCTTATGTTGCTTAAACTAGGCAGTGAAGACACATTCCAAAAAAGAGAAACGAAACTAAACAATACGCTGAGTTCTAACAAATCAGCTTTAGAAGAACTTTACAACACCTGAAATATCCAATTTGAAGGAGCAACTGATAACGAAACCCAAATGTTACTGCAGACAACTGATATAGCTTTGATAAACATTATCTTAGACAACGTTCCTGAGGATGGCTTATAAGCCATTACGTGCGATTAGTGTAGTTGCGTTTCTCTCACTAGTTTTGACTTAATCGATGAACTGAGATCAAATTAAGATCGTCAAGAGTTTGAACACCTTAACGAGCAAAATTTTATAGAAGGTTCTGTTGAAATCCGCGAGGCATTGGGTTCGAAAGCCATAGTCATGAAATCTATCATTGCTTGCTTATTTTAACAAAAGAATATTGAATAAGAATTCTTCAAGTTGTATATCCCCGAGAACCAAGTCTAAATGAGAAAACTTGCTAAAGAACAGAAGCAGTTCAAGGTAAACATCTGGATTTTCCATGTATTCCAAAAACTGTGACGATTAACAAACATCAGAGATTTAGTATAATTAGTGGGCGACTATTCCCCATGGACGTCTCCATAAAATTTACAGTATTCTTTAGCATGTGATAATGCACACTTGGTACCGAACCCTACTCTCTGGTCAATATCTTTGACTTTCCAATTAAGCGTGTCTGCTGTTTCTGGTTTTTTATAATTATTCATAACAAAGGAAAGGATTCCTTTAATTGTGACCACATTGGAAATTGCATCAGCTTCACTGAAAACTACCTGCATTACATCGTGATATGTTTTTGAAATTTTATTTTGCGAGAGGACATCCCAGCTCGCAATGGATCCTGGTGACAGGACATTATTTCTACCAGCACCATGATTTTTTAGATCCCATCCCATAACTTCTGTGTTGAAGTGTAACGTACTACTGATCAAGTTGAAGTGGTACCGTCCTTCTTCTTCTTCCAAAACAGCTAGATGAGGCCTATAGAAGTGTTCTGATACACCGCAATCCTTTATGTGATTTTTTAGAAACCCTAGCCACATATTTTTACCTCTCAGCTTAGGAACCATTGGTGGCAACTGGACAAATTGTGTCCCACCTCTGAATTCATCGAATGCATAGTTACTTTGTGGAATTACTTCCCTAGTGTTAAACTCTGTTGAACACTTACCTGAATCTAAGTCACACTTGGAAATATGCAATGGTGACATTTTGATTATTACATGAATGGTACCCCTTGAGGAAGTTGAACCTAAGTCCTCCTCTTTCAAAAATGGTATCCAATTTTTTTGAAGTGAAGGTAATGATTGATCGGATTCAAGTACGATTACCGGGGTACGTTTTCTATGCGGAAAAACAACCTCTATTCTCCTTTTCCTATAATCATTATCATACCGAATATTATAAAATAAAATTGGTTCCATTTCGCCTTCTCTTGTTGGGCGTAATACAATCTTCGGATCTTCAGGACCTCCAAACCATCCCCCATTTTCAAGATAAAACGGTACCTTGATCACAGTTGGATAAGTTATATAATAGGGCTTAGTTAGTTTATCCTTTTCTTTCCTGGCCGTTATCTCATCTCTCTTCTTCTTCTCCTCACATCGAATATATTCTTCTGTTCCTGGTAAACCGTCACATTTTCTATCAAGATCATAATTTTTGTCAATCTCATGAAGTTTGTTTATTAGGTCAGTTGGTGGTTTTACACCAACATAAGGAATTCTTTTTTCTTTGAGCTCATTCCATTTCTTATCAAAAATTTGTGCGTTAATTAGAGAAATTGTTCCGACTTCCCGCAGCCCTGATTGAGATACCAGAACTCTGCTATATACTATAAAGCACTGATGGTCTTCCAACCATTGAGTGACAGCTCCAAATTGAAACCATTGTCTCTTTAAGAAAGGATGCTTTGGATCGTCAACCTCTCTATCTTTTACTATTGGGCCTAACTTTTCGTCATCTAGTAACATCTCCTTTACTTGACTCATGTTGTCAGGCAAATTTCTCTTGTTTCTACCTACAAAAAGGATATCCCCTAGACCTGCTCTAGCGCACTTCAGTTCCTCTACTTCATCTGGCAGATATCTATTAGATTGGTAGCCTGTACAGAGAAAGTCATCATATACAATATTGGTATCTCCGCGAATAGCCATTCTGTCGAATGGCTGTAGACCAATAAGCTTGGAAACATCTGAGTTTGTAAGTTTAAGTTTACTGTCAACTATAGGCACTCTATCTTTAATATATTTCAAATAATCACCGTAGTTTTGAAACTCCATACTCTCTTCATCTTCCTTAACATCGTTAAATCGAATCTTAGATTTTTCATTATTAACACCTTCCCGTTCTTTATAATCAGGCATACTTTTGAAGTGCACATCATCGTTATCGGTAATAAAGGTTAAAGGAGCTGAACGAAACAATCTGGTTATCATGAACAATACTAAAGAAACTAAAACAATATAAAATAGACATCGCTTTTTCTGTGAATTGAATCTTAGGAGCGGTTGTGCAACGATATAGCCCTTCAATTTACCAATATATCGAAAAACAGACCTACTCCTAGTCTTTTTATCAAGTTTTGAATTCCTGATTCTATTCTTTTCACAACTTGGCCAATGGTTACCATAATAGTATTTATTAATTATTCCACATTGACAGCAGGAATCTTTTGCATTGCCATCCAATATCCCCACCCGCTTCAACATTGCTTTGATCCGAACAATACTGAGTTATTCACTAACTAATTTTAAAACAATTTCAACTTAGACCAACTTATCTAGATAGCTATTAGTTTGAATAATGTGCAAGATCAAAAGAATTTTTTTATCTTATATGCTATATTCTGTTTCCTTTATATGCGCTAGAGTTTGATATTGCAGTCATAGATAGTCATTTAAGAAATGAAAACTCACTGGGTATTTGAAATCCAGAACATCTGTGTGAATTGATTGTTTGCGTCATTTTATAAAACGCGTGTTCTTTTCAGCCCAAGTCTCTATTGAGGGAGCCCACTGAATTCGATTAGCTATTCACAAACAATTTACTAACCTAACTAAAACAGAATTTCACAAAATCAGGTAGACAACATTGCCAATATACAGTATTAACTGAACAACTTAAGAACACGTATATAACTTTCTCTCTTACTACGGAATTTCTCTCTTTTTTCTTTTTCATTTCTTACTACGCGGATAATACTATAAAGCGTTTAGAGTAACTTCTTTCTAGATAGAATGAACGGCCTTCCTACCAAAGAAGCAAATGATATATATTTGAAGAGTATCTGGTCTAGATGATATAAAAAAATACAGTTTTATACATTCAGGAAGCCAGTGGTTAAGAATACTTGTATTCAATTTTGCAATAAGATATCAATGCAGCATTTGTATGCGTTTACGCATTACTCCGGTAATCAGAATAAGTAATAATGACTTAATTAAGTTCTAAACGTCAGAACCACCCTTGCTGCAGGAAACTACTTGGAGAGCACAAAGACTACATGACTAACACTTGAGCATGTCATTAGTTAGCTATTACTGCTCGTTCTTCTTTACCATCCCGTCTTTGGTTGAAGGCTGAACTTATCAGTTATTAAGCTTTGCAATTATCTGTTTCAAATTCTTTGGATACATATAATAGATAATTCTGAATACCAATGCTTTAGCAAAATTTACGTTCACTTTAATACACGGTATTGCTATGTTCAAGTTTGTTGCATCACCAGCACTTGGTATAAACACTGATTTCCCAACTTTATTTGAATCTTGTTCTCTCTCGTCTGTATATGTACCAGTTACCGTCCCTTCAATGAACCTACCTTAGCTGGTCATGAAAGTTTTTTTGACGCACTTTGGTCTCATATGACTGTCATTTGACCAGTTATTATGCGTGGTTTTAGTATAATTTATTTCTTGAATTTTATTTGTGGTTCAGAAGCCACTAACTAGCATTATCAGTATCATTTGTTTTGGTGTTAAATTCAAATATTCTTATTTTTCCTGGATCAGTTGAAGTACACTGTATCTGATGAGAAGTTTATCAGCACACTTCTTGTCAATAAATATGGCAGTTAATTTCCAATGAGAAAGTAGTTATATTGTTCCTCGTATTTTTCCGTGTTATGTAAGCTGCTCCATCAGCTTTTTCTCAATTTATCTCAAACCAGTCAACAAATATTAGTGAGCTTAGGGCCACCTCGTGTAATAAACCCTGTAAATAATACACCCGAATTTGAAGCTAGAGTGTTTCAAAACCCAGTTAAACCTTCGGATTGAATTAACCATGTAGTTAGCTAATAGTTTTGTTTTCAGCTTTCAATGTATTGCCATTCCTAATTATAAAAGCAACAATATTTTGATTATTTTTAAACTTCTTACCCATACTTGTTTTGGTGTTACTGAATTATAGCATCCCATGATTGCCGGTACATACTAGCATTTTGAAGAACGGATTAATAGTTGTTCTTGTGGAAGATTGCAAAATTCCATGATGGTTCACATCTAACAAACCTATTTTTTTGTTGTGTTTTGGTAAGATTGCTTGAACAAAAAAGGCTATCGAATATAGTTTCTCTTTCCAATTATGATCTTGGATTTAATAATAATTGTTCCTATTCCTTGTAAAATGATGCCTAAAAAGATGGATGACTACCCATTTGGGTGCAAATGGGTTGAACTTACCTGAATATCTCGTTATCGGTTGAAAGTTCATCTGTGTCTATATCCGTACAGTTATCACTTTACACACGCCTACCCTCTGAATCTTGAAGAAGAGTTATATGCAATTCACAAAGTCTCTAAGTTTCCAATTTTCTTACTTCCCTGATACTACCAAAGAGTGGATAATCTCTATCTCTTCCTTGCTATTCACGGTTTTCAGGCAGTTCACCTCGAGTATATTACAGTCTCATTTCTCCCTTACTTATTTCTCACAGTTCCATAGATCTTAAATTTCCGACCAGTCTAAAAAAATGACTCCTGACGTTATCATAGCTTTGTGAAACTAAAAATTTAAACGTATTCTGATCCTTAACAAAATTTTGAAATCATAACTCCAATTTGCTGATATCCTTCTGATGTCCTCTCCTTCTAAGCAGATTCGTTGAGTTATCTTTATGCCTATCTCACAGTGCTATAAGTGTTTATTTCATATAGATTTTTAGGGTATATTAGTTTAGTATTGGTGTAGGTTTCGCTCGCTATTCTCATGTCTGGGATGAGTCTTACTGACCTCACGATCAACAAAATAGATTTCCTCAAAGCTATGTGTTCATTGACTCCAAAATCTGATATTCTTACCTTTGATTCCTGCCTACTTCCTGAATACCTGCGTAATAGTAGGTTTTTCTTAGCATTTTCCACATATATTTGCTGTCTTTACAAATTTGTTAATCCATCCTTAGGAGGGAAGTTGTGCTCAGGTCTACGTCATGCTTCCCACCTATAGTAGTGCACAGTTCTTTGGAACATGCAAACCCGAATCATTTGATATTACTAGATGGATTTCCAATCTTGGGACAGATTCAAAAAACCTTACCTTTTCTCCACACAATAGAGATAGGCTCTCCTACCTTAGTTGTTTTTCATATTTCAGCTCGCAAAATGATTCCTAACTTTAATATTCCATTTGTATATTAGGAATAACGTAAAAGTATTTGACGGTGTGTTTATGTTTTAACCGATCCTACCCCTGGCCAACATAAGTTGTTGTTCTTTATTGTTATATATGCTGCTTAGGACGGTAATAGTATTTGCCCCCAGTTTTCTTGTTTTTCCCCGTTTTCTCTCTCGCTCTCTGATTTCTCGAAGCGATGGGAGCAGTTGTAAACATGATCATATTCTCTGAAGTATTGTCTTGTGTGAAATTACCAATAACCTCAGTATCCAATATTATCCCCACCATTTTAACCTTAATACTGGTGATACCTGCGTCGGATAACCCATCTGCGTTATGAAATTAGCTGATACTGGCCGATTTTCGATGCTAGAGAAGACAAATTCGAAGTGTCGACTAACTGTGTATAACATCATATGCTCTTAGATTTTGAACATAAAGCTGGCATCTCTTACCTGCTATCAGTCTCATGATCCTCATTAGCTAGAAATAAGAGTTTTTTTTGTTCCTCAGTGGCGTGTTTCTGGCAAAACTTTTCTTCGGTAATGTTTGTGGGTCTGGTATCCTTTGAACACCCTTCTTTTGAGTAGTACAGCATATCCACATTTACATGACCAGACTTCCTTTCCTACACGAGTCCTCTGATGTATACCAGAGTCCTTATACCAATCGCGTCTACAAAGAAAGTCTTAAGTACCGAATCGTCTTTCTACTCCCTCTAAGCTCCTTGCTTTTACAGTTTTGGGGTGAACCCTACTTTCGTTAATATGAAGTATCCTTCTTTAAAGTACAAGATATGCTACCATGGCGTTATTCTATTCCAATTTGAGAGATAACTCATACCATTTGATTATATGTTCCCAGTTGGGTAGGCCTATTTTCTCACATGAGGCGATTGATAGATCTCAGACCAGCATTGGACCAAAGCTGTCCCGTTTCACTATTGGTTTCAGGTCTACGAATAAGTTGACAGAAGACAGTCGTTCTCATCAAGATCTCAGTGTTGATTACTTTATATGCAAACTACTAGAAGAGAATATCCCAACCATGCATAGCTGGGATAAAGGAATATGAAACGTTTCTAATAGTTGAGGGTCTTGATATATCTAGCAAGAAGTGGCTGGTAGCTGTTTTACTGTGTAGGAAAGTTACTACCTATCTAAAATTTCTTCCAAAAATGACGTGGGAATTATGAGTAGTTATTTGTTTCAATGCGAAGATATATGGAAAATATCCATGATATAGTGTCGAGGAGAAGATAAATGAGAAACCAAACCGCATAAGAAGAAACAATGATCTACAGCAGACAGAACACTTAAGGAGGCGGTTGGGTATACCTAACTGCAGGAAGGCGGAACTCTGCATACGACTAACAAAGACAATCACCAAATAAGTCATTATCACTGAGTATCTATAATTTGAATTCCATTAATGTATCATATTCATACCAACTATAACAAAATGTATTACATCGTTACAAAATGAACCTAGTACATTTTTGGCAATGAAACTTTCGCTGGTACTGTATCTACAATTTTAACGGAAACAGTTGGACCTGATAATATGACCACACCTGAAACTATTTACATTTTTCAAACACCATCGACGAATGCAATAACTCCGTCAAGCACGGCAATAAAAGCAGGATATGAGAACGAAACAAAAACAGTATCTCTAACCAGTACGGCAGTGGTTAGCAGGAATAACTGTACCAGTTTGTAAGATAATGTCCATAGTACAGGAACCGGTAACACACTCTACAAACTATCTCTATCGACGTATTTACTGATAAGAAAGGAAATAGTATTACTGAGTTATCCACAAATACAGTAACCTTTTCTGCTACTCAGAACAACCAAGATAATTTGATCACAAATAAATCAAATCAAATTCCATTATATTTGAGCATAGGAAGTCAACAACAACAACAAAAACCGTACGCCAGTTGAAACTACCAAAAATCTTTCAAAAACGGAGTCATTTTTTCTTTAATTCACCTATTGGGACTTTCTATCAATCTAGACTAACTACAAAGACAGTAATAAGTGAAGGGGAAAGAACAACCGCAGTAATATCGTACTTCTTAACAGGTGAAGAAAGCGGAAAAATTATATCAGAAACCTCCACCCAGGAACTACAATCTACTATGGTAACTGCTCGAAGAAACGGACAACACAACGGAGTTTACTATCAGAGTCTATCGGAAACACAGTATCTAAGAAAGCGGGATCAGTTCC
Organism: Nakaseomyces sp. UFMG-CM-Y6046; assembly: GCA_030571395.1. NCBI lineage: Eukaryota > Fungi > Ascomycota > Saccharomycetes > Saccharomycetales > Saccharomycetaceae > Nakaseomyces > Nakaseomyces sp. UFMG-CM-Y6046. The sequence continues at coordinate 84,765 of JAJLXT010000036.1, read as the reverse complement.
GAATAAATCTTCTCTTTTCCAGACTTTACACTGTATTATGTGATTATATAATAGTTGTGGTTTGTAATTTTTGTTCTGGATATAGTAATGAAGAAAGGCAAGGGGAAAAAAAAAAGAAACTCCAATTGAGACTCTTGCCATCACTTCAAAAATATCGAATAGGCAGAATATTGACAAATACACACATATACACAAACACAAAGAGAAAGAGAGAGAGAGAGAGACAGACAGAAAGAAAGGGAAAGAGAGAGAGAAAGAGCGGGAGAGGGGGAGGGTCTTGTGGAAATAATAAAAGAAAGATAATGTGTAAATAATCTAGGTACAAAATGACCGAAACACGGTGTATATATATATATATTGCTGTTCCTGTAGTCACGGCAACAACCCCCGCGGTGTTGTTCGAATGTGGTAATTGTTTTTTCCCCCTTCTCGAAGTTAGTGTTTTTCCCCCGTGCGGCTGTTTTAGTCGGGGAACGGAGAGAAAGAAAGAAAGAAAAAAAGGAACACCTTCGATTTGTTGATTTACGAGAATGTGGACTTCGCCGTGCGGTCTAGTCTAAAGGTGGGGGAGTTTTTTTTACAAGAACAAACAAAGCAAAACAAAAAAGAACAAGAAGAAAAGAAGAATGCCAGGATTAACTTTTTACAAGCTCTGTCTCTATACCTTCTTTTCTCTCTTTTTAGGAGAAATAACCAGCAGAGAGTGTGGATATTATCTGCAATTTTTTCCCATTTTTGGAGACACGAAATACATTTGTGAGTGAATTGAATAGAAATAGACGTAAGTAGAAATAAAAAAGAGAAGTAAGTGGGTGGGGGGGATTGAAGCCTTTGAAATTAATAAATCACAGAGATGCCTATGCTCACACCACAGAGATGATTATGTATGCTCACACCACGGAGATGATTATGTATGCTCACACCACGTTTTGCAAAGGGGTCCACACCAGGGACCATGCTTGCCATAATGGTTATTTAATATATATAGTATATATGCAATTTTATTGGGTCTTATTATGTGAATAACTTTTTTCTATTGGGAGGAATACTTTTCTTTTTAGTTTTACTTTTATTCGGAATCTTTTAAATAATTGAGTGGTTCCTAGATTTGGTAAATATAGGGAGGGAAAAAAATGGTTATAAGAGCTGAGGAACCTTTTGTAAGGGAGAAATCATATTCGGCAGAAACTGGTTCGACGCATTCGGTTCTCTCAAAGGAAATGAGTGTTGATGTTGAGGCCCAGTATTACAGTAGATACTTACCAATTGCCAATCTTAGAAGAGCTATATGGTCTTCCAGTTATAGATTCCTTTTCTTTGGAAGACGAATATACGATAAGGCAGCTTGGAAATTATTACTTATTGTATTCATGTTTCTTGTCTCTCCGATTATATTTCATTTCTCCAGGTCTAGTTCTGCTATAATGGTTTTAGAAGACAAAAAAGCAAATAAAACATACGTTGAGAACAACAAATATAACTGTTCAGGTCAAGTTATAAGATGTCACGATACTTTACAAGAATGGGACTCGGTCCGTCAACAGATACGTGAAATGAGACCGCGCGTAGTCTCCAAGAAAAATTTTGGTAACTACAATACAAGTGAACTAATTGCCATGCAAAACCCAAAGTTTATGGCCGTTGGAAATTTAATCAAAGACCGTGAATTCAAAGTATCCTACCTTAAAAATTTCCAGCCAAATGTAGAAATACCGAGTCATGGTTCTAGTATGCAGTTACATGAACAATGTAAAAGGATTACCTTTGAACACCAAATATATTTTTCTCCCGAAACACAACCTATTGAAGAAGATATGCTGGCCTTAAGAGAGCGAATGATAAACTATAATCCAAAACTAAAAGAACTGCTGGATGATGTGGCGGATAAAGCAGATAAGTCCGTAAAAGAAAGTGTTCGTGATCAATGGTATCGCTTTGGTTCTTCCGCGCAATGGCTAGAAGATTACGAATGTCACATAGTATATAGTAGAGTTCTTATTTCCAGGGGTGGTAAAAGTGCTCCAGCGATTTCTATGGTAACTGCTCAGGCTTTTGATAGAGACTGGAATGAAATCATTGGTAAGCGTATTCCTTATATTGACGTTAAGCCTCCAGTGGATCTGGAGGAACGGCTTGAAAATATTGAAAAGAAACTCGCTACTGATGATCATTGTGTAGGTGCAATTGACAAACATGTACTAATGAATTGTATTGAAGAGGTCCGCGTTATCAATGAACCACTTGAAGAAGAAATAAATTCATTGATATCCAAATATTATGTGGTTTATCCAACAATAGTTGATATACCTTTCAAAGTCACAAAGGAAAGCTCTCTGGATGGACCTGAAGACCCTAAAATTGGCATTAGGGAAAACAGTGACGGTAGGAAAGAACCACTTGTTTTTTTCAACATGGATAATAAACTGTATGGAAGAATTATGCATTGTGCCATGCCACATAGAAAATACATATCTTCATTTCCAATATATGATGAAGAACATGCTTTGGAAGGTACACAAAAAAATTGGTCTCCATTTTTTAAAAATGAGGATGGTGCTACCAACTTTTCAAGAGGATATGTCCACTTGGTACAAAATACATCACCTCTAAGAGTAGTGAGGTGTTCTCTAGATAATGGTTCTTGTAAAGTTAAATTTGATGCAATTAAATTAGTAGGAAAGACAGAATACCAAAACTCGGCAATTAGAGGTGGTACCGGGTTTGTAAAAGTACCCAATGTTATTCCAGAATTAGTCGGTCGTCAACTGTGGATAGGTTTGGCAAAACCACATATAACTAGCTGTGGTATTTCAAGTGCATATTATAGAGCAAGTCTTACTGTCTTGGAAGAGATAAATGGTACATATTATTTCAGCTTGTTTTCAGATGCATTAGACTTCGGGAGAAGTGTTCGTTCTTGGGACAAAACTAGACCAAACTCTGCTGCCGCAGTCAATGTAAGGTCACCTAATTCAATCATATCTTGGGATGTTGTAAACCAAGACCCTAAAACTTTTAAATATGAGGACTACGTACAAATATCCTTAAGTGAAGCTGACGAAATTAGTTATGTGTTTGTGTTGAAGGGTGTATTGAACTATTTAATTGATTCATTCAGAGAAGAGATAGTTGAAGACAATTTAGATTGGTCTGACAAAACTATATGTCCAAGAACAGAGCTTGGTGGTACTTGCTTGGTTAGATTGTTAGCTAACGAATGTCATAACTATGCACAATTGCATCCCGACTACATTGTAGAGGAAGAACGCAGAAAAAAGAAGATTGAGGACGTACAAAGGGAATTGGAAAAACTGAAAGAGAAAAGTCAAGATGACAAGAAGAAAATGGAGGAAAAAATCCAGAAAGAGATAGATAAACTGTTACAGAAGCAGAAAGAGAAGGGACTTCTAAAAACACAGAAGGAAGAGCTAGCCAATAGAAATTAAACTGAATAGTGGAATGGCACGGAATTCAGCAGTGATATCCTTCCATTGCTAATATGTTGATTATTTATAGAAACTTGCTTTCATTTTCAATACCGATGTTTCCAATATCAGTGCCCTTTTTTTTTGTTTACTTAAATTGTATTATTTTAGGTTTCTTATCTTAGTTGAAGTGCAAGCAATTATAAACATTATAAAAATAGTCAGGGAAATAACGATAAAAAGGAGTAAAAGAGGTTGTATTTATGTTTGAATACATATACATGTACCTTATTATCCTTACCCTTAAAGTAAACAGTTATTTATCTTCTGTATTATACAAGTGCTACATTTGGTGGTGCAGCTCCGCGTATATATTTTCATGAGTATAGTGTAATACATTGATTAGAATGGTTTAAGTAAAAAATCACCATAAATTTTATCTTTTTACAAAAGGTTAATGATATATGAATTAGATAGTAATTGATGCAACAAATATGTGATTTTTGAAATTTGTTGTTGTATATACGAATTCTGGATTTTCATTTTTTTCCATTGAATATTCGTTTTCATTTCAAACCTATGAGCAATTGGATCGCCAGTATGTTTATTATAATGCTGTTTAGAAAGGAGTCTTATTTATAGATTATCGAATATACATAACAATGTGCTATAGTCATTAACATTTGCCCAGCTAGAGCAGTGAACACCTTCGTGGGAGGCAATAGTGCTAATTCTTGTATAAACAGGTTAAAATACTTCAATTCCGTGTATAGTATGCGCTCATAAAATCACTTCACTGAAAAAGTGATACAAATCTTCGCCCCTGATTGGGGTCATTCTTCGGGTTTTGTCAAGCTGCTTATATTCGATCACAGGAAGCTGAGTTAGTCGGGATAATTTAATAACAAAAAATTTACATTGCTCTCGTGGTTCTTTAGGCAACTGAGGAGACCAGTATATATGTTAATCCATCTTGAGAGTTGATAGTAGAGCACTTCTCCCAATCTTTTGGATCTATTCCATTATTCTGCAAAAATAATTGCTAAGCCAAGATTCCAGGAGTATTGTCTACAAATCTGCAAAAGTCGAATCTGATGAATCTGGGAATTGGATACTTACACGATACCCAGGGGGGTTACCTAAATATTTGATTTCATTAACATGTGGTTAAATTTTTGGTGCGTATTTCTTGATCATATCTTCAGTGTTTTGGATATCTTCTTCTTCTGTAAAGACCCTCATTCCATGCCTGAGTCTTTTCAAATCGTATTCAACCCTTTTGCATTCTTAAATCGCTACTTCTCTTGCAAGTATCTTAATAGCTTTATCATCTCTGGGTCAAATTTTGGAGAGTTTTCATTTACTGAAAAGACTGTGCTGTTAAAATCCATATCCTGAAATCTCGTAACCGTATTTGCGTCTTTGTTCGTTTTTTTACCAGTATCCATATCGGAAATCACACTTCTTAGTTGCTGTTGTTCACAATAAATTACAGTATTTGTATCAGACATGGTAAATTTTTCCATTTTTCAAGGTTTCAAGATCTGTTCTTATATTTTCCTGTTCCTTCTCAATATCCACCTGGCTTTGACACAGCTTATCTTCATTTTCAAGGGATAGCTTTCTTTAAGAACTTATTGTTGACATGTTTAGATAAATTTCCCATTTTCAATTTGTAATCCTTGTTGATGGTGCTTTGCCGGGCTTTTATGTCACCTTCAACAACATCAATCATTTCAACCAGTATTCCGTAGTACTCATCGATATTGAAGAAATTACGCTCAGTTTCGGATGTCATTTCCCTCGAATCTCTTACCCAATTGCTCCTGCTTGACTCTCACTTCATTTATGGATTTCATTATAGTTTTCTTTTTCTCCATAGTGTTGGTACACTATTTGAGTGTTAAGTTTTCGTTCTGGCTTTTGTTCTGAGCTCCATAATTCTGCTCTCCTTGTTTTGGAGTCTTGAACTCTTTTTCTTCAGGTTTTGTTCAATTCTTGGCATCTTGTTAACCAAAACCCCTAGTACTTGGTCTTCAGGGATATCTTTACCCCACATGTTTAAGCGATTTCATCATTGGCTCCCCCATCGTCCGGCCTCCCAACACCTTGTACAATTCCATGTTTACTAGCTTGTTCATTTGTCTTGAGTGTTGCTAACGTCTCATTGGGCTTGGTTATTGATTCTGTACACTTAACACTGTGTTAACATCTGCATTAGTCGTAGCCTCCACAGCCTTGTTCCCTAAAGTAGCTTTTGCTCCGTCATCTTCCCACCTTGGTGGCAGAAAGTGATTTTCGCTTTTCCGGCCGATCACTTTTTTCGTATCCATCGCTGATCAAAGAAATCGGAAATGTTACCATCGTTGATATGATGTTGATGTTCAAAAAGGTTATATAAAATATTAGTTGCTATAGCTCTTTAAATAGAAATCTAGCAGTACAATTACAAAGTCGATCCAATATTTTGATTGATTGTAATCACGTTGGATGATCTCACATCATACTCCAGGAGGGAATGGGGGCTGGGGATAGGTGTGTGGGGGATTACACCGATGAGTTTGTTTAAAATACAGTATTACAGAGGATAAACAACAGGGGAGATACTTGCACACTGTCAGATAGTAGTCCACTCTTCTGTGGATGTCTTCCAGTAGAAGTAGTCCTGTATGTTTATAGAACGTCAAAAAGTAAATGGAGAAAACATTCTTGCAAGTGGATAAACGAACAATTAGATTGCTCCTGGTTCTACAATCATTGGGACGTTTCTTGTTCCAATAGATGTATATAGTACCATGTCGTATAAATTGAATATTCTCTCGACTGTGAAATTGGTATAGCAAATGTCATTGGATTTGTCATGGTAGCTTCAGAACGACTACTCGCACATGATTGGTGCCACACACGAGAATACCTTTGACATGTATTAATATGTATGGACAATATTTGTTATATCTATGCTGATAGGAGGGTGGAGTTTTTTTATGATTGTATCCTATTTATTTCAGGTGATTAAATCACCATTACGTTTGTTATGACTTCCATGGGATGACCCTATTATCTGTGCTTTATATAAATCACGCATAGATCCACTATGATCTCTAATATACAGCAATCCACGATTAATCATAGCATCATGACAGGCTAACTCAATCTATCTGTGTAAGAATACGCTGATAAGTGTCGAAACCCTTAATTATTCTGGCATCCATTACCTAATTTCTGAGGGGAATGGGCACATCGTCACCCCTTTCAGGGATTTTACTCTCAAATTTCTTTATCTGATCAAATATTGTTTTGGTATAACATGTTAACATAACTCAGAAACTAACCACTTCCATTGATGATCTGGTTCTTCAGGTCCACAGAACGATAGGACCCTGTGATTATCTCTATCGAGCACTCTCACCCAATATTTGGGGTTTGTTTTATAGTCCTCTAAATTACATCAAAAATCGGAAATTACAGGAGTATTATCAATCGTCAATATTACCAGAATTACATTGTATTTGAGAATTCAGAGTTTCCAGTCTTGTGCAAGATTGGATTTGTTCCTCTTTCTATTCATTTACAGTTTTAGTAGTCAAATATATCTTTTCCAATGTTTCTGTGCACCTCTTGTCAATAGGTGTTTCTTGTATGTTGTTTTGGGTAGGCACTTCTGCTCAAAACTGATCAGTTTGTTTATCAATACCGCATATGTTTACTGGATCTTAAAAGCAGTTATAAACTCAATGACAGTCGTTGGTAGAATAGTTTTTCTTCATAGTTATGATTAACCTCATTAGTGGACTCTTCAGAGTTCTTGTAAGTGTTTTGATCAATTATTCTTGGTTCTGTGTATACAAACTAAGGAAATACAAAATCAGATTCAACGCAATTCCTTGTATTAAGCTGCTTCACAGGTTTGAAATAAAAATTATTTATTTAAGAGTACCGTCTACAAAAGGTGATGGATATAGAGAATTGACAACTATTTTTATTCAGATACTTTCCTTTTATCCGCTTGAAAATCACTTGATACAATATCAAAATGAATCAAACGTCGTTTGCCCAATGAACTCATTATTTTTTTTTTCATTATTTTCTTTTGTCCAATCTTTCTAGCAAGCTTGTATTTAGTCTATTGTTTCTTTCATCCATACATCGCATCACTTCAGTTTTATATTTAGATATTAGATAAGTGAGGCTTTTTTCGTTATTGGTTTGTATCTTAAATTTGATGCTTTTATTCTAATGATATCATCTTGAAGGACAAATATCGAAAAGCTGAGAATACACAAAAGGGGCCTGTGATAAATGATTCAATATCATATAAATGATAAAGACTGGAAACTAACATGTTCCTATTATATTTGTTTTTCTCCATTCCTGAAGTTGAAGAACAAGCATCAAGTGATCAAATCCAATCCCCCTATTCAAAAATTTTTCACCTGCTGGAATTGTCACTAATCATATCGCAGCACTCTTGATTGACAACGTCTAGAACAGAGTCATTTCTTTTTTTTTTATCCTTTGTTATCTACATTAGTTCAAAAATACTAATTGGACAAAAATCCCAAAGCATTTCGGTTGCCAGGTCTGTTGACACATTTTCTTTCTCACATTCCTTTTTTTTCAAAAATTCCCTGCGCTGATACTCTGGGGACGGAGAGAATATATTAAACTCCGAACTGTGTTTATCAGTTGCCCTGGAGAAAAAAGGGACTTTTTGATTGCGTAATCGATATGATTTACAATTTGTATGTTTGACATAAACTATTAAAATTATATTAACAAAAAGGATAAAAAAAAAGATATTTGTGTTATTCGATATTACTGATTTTTTTTGATTTTTCGATTTGTTATAGCGTAAGAGGTGCTCATCAAAAAAGAATATGGATATTACAGATGAATTAAGGGATTTATCCCTGAAATTGCGAGACACCATTAAAATTGTTGAGAAATTGGAAGAGCAGAGTTCTCCCAGGGGTTATGAAGATATGAAAAGGCAATTGTCAGGAAATAAGAAAGTTTACCAAGAGTTAAAACAGCAAATGGAATACATAAGGGAAGAGATGTTAATGTTTGTGAATAATCAGACATTTAGCACTTTGGAGTCTGGTTATGTTGACTCTGAGCCGTCTAACCCGTGGTCAACCATGAAAATATCGAGAATTGATAGAGACATAAAACGATTTGCTCCAGATGTGATTTTATATCCTGACCCGGTGACTCGGAGAGGGGATGATTCATGGTTTGAACGTGAAAGTGATTATCTACCTGAAGGATTGGAGTTCAGTATTGGGAGCTCGTTATATGATAATTCACTGTCTATTACACGTTTACAAGATTATCTGGTACAGCAACGAAGACCGTTTTCTGAATGGGGACTAGTATTATTATGCCAACTAGATAGAAAGGATTCTCTTGCTTTACGGAGTCATGTTCCTGAAGAGAAAAGTGACGATTGGACTTACTTGGTTAGAGAGTTGTGTAGAAGGACTAGGTGGGAGGAAATCCGGTATTACCAGTTTAATTTTCTCAATCGAATAGTCCCAAAAAGTGGGGAGAATGTAAAGGATTTCCTGCTGCGGTTAATAATGGCTTATCAAAGTATCAAAGGAATTGATACATTCCCCATTGCTCTCGCTAGGGTTCGTCTAATAGCCAGTTTTGAACACATTGAAATAAGTTGCTGGGATTACATTGAAAACTATGATAGATTAGAGGGATTGCTCTTGAAATTAAATTGCCTGAACTCAAAAGCTAAGTACAACGCAGTTTCAGGATTACCAAGAGCTTTAGAACTCTCTTCTACTCTGAGACCTTTTTTCTACTTGCTATAGAAATTCTGTATTGTTTAATGATATCTCTCAACATAATTTCCCCTCACCACCTAATATGGTTTCTAAATGGTTTTCATATTGCGTGTATTAGTCGACCTCCCGATATAGGTTACCTTTCAAGGAAAGTCGAAATATTTGAGATTCGATATTTGAACAAAATTCACCAAATTTTTTATCTAGCAATTAGTAACAGAGAAGGAAACTCTTTATCAAGTTAGTTTCGGTAGGAAAAAAAGAGAAGAGTGATTGTTTCTTATTGAAATGAAGGTATATGACTTATTTGGTGAACAAATCTTGATAGAGAACTAACTGGAAAGGGGGTCATCAAAATCAGTGCGGCTTTTGTGAGAAAGACATTGGATCAACGAGTAAAGATTCCAAATTTAACGTAATCTTGTTCAAAACCCAATAATAGTAGTAGTTGATTTATATCATACAATTACAAAATACTGAATTTGCTAATATCAAATCAAAATTTTTTGAGTCCTCATGCCGAGTTGTGTAAATCAGGCACAACGAAAAAAACTAAAAAAAAATTGTTAAGCTCATCGATTTCTGTAGGCAATCAGTATATTGAAGGTTCTAGCAGTTTTTATTATATATATGTCATGTCTATCCGTAAGTACCTGAAGATTTTTTTAGTCTATTGGATTTCAATACTAGGACCAATCAGAGGAAATATTAGATAGCTTGTTGGAAGATGGAAGAGGTGTCAGTGGTAGATAGCAAGGAATCTGAATCTATTACTGATTCTGAGAAGTTGAATGAATATCAGTATGTAAATTAATAACAAATTTGAGACAGTGAGCGATGTCAAGCAGATTAATGACGTTGCGATGTTGAACCAGGTTAGAACTGTTGGCAATTATCCAAAAACACTCGATCAGTTACGTGCGAATGGTAACAAAACACCATTTGCTGATCCAAATGCTATTGTAACTAATGCAGATATAATTGAGTTTATAAATGCACAATTCAGTCTTAACTTCTCTTTTAATGATAACATTTGTTATCTAGAATCATTATTTTCAGAAATTAGAGACTATTGCAAGAATATAGACTCATCCAGGAGCCGTGAGCTGGAATCTTTCTGTAGGCAGATAAAGGATATTTTTATTTCAGAATTACGAAACTCCGAAGATGAAACTGCTAAAAGAATTCATGAAAAAGGTGAACACATTTATTTCTTGTATCAGAAGTATAAAAAACTTGACAAAAAATTGGATAATCATGAGGTCAATATTGTTCATTTATTGAGTAGTCAGATATTAAAAGGAAAAACAAACGAGGAGTTGTTTAACAGAGTTAAAGGAAATGAGAAGACTCAATCTACTATTTTAAGGAAACTCCAGGATTTGGAAATCCAATTGAAAGCCTCGGAAAAGAGTAAAGATGAACTATTACAGAAGCTGGAAGCTAGTGATAAGGCCCATACTACCTCGTTATCGGTGCTTAAACAGCTTGAAATCAAAATTGAGGAACAGGAGAAGGTAAATACTGGACTTATCAAAACAATAGAAGAGAATGAGAAATCTCATTCAGAGGATTTAAATAAGCTTGAAGCAAAACTGAATGCCCTTTCTGAGAAACAAAATCTACAAAAGACTGAAGATCAATATATTAGACGTGATATAAAATCTAATGAGAACGAATTACGAAGACAAAAAAATAAACTGCGTAACCAGGAAACCGAGCTTAAGGCTATAAACTTGGAAGCAAAGAAGAAATCAATGCTATTCAAGACAAAATTCAGTAAATTCGCGAAGAAAGTTCCTATAGAGTTAGCAGCAGTCAATGAGGACTTCCAAAAACAAACAGAAACAAAAATAGAAACCCACTTCTCAGTTACTCAGAAAAACTCGAGGAACACATCAAATTTCATGTTGAAGAGAAACTGAAAGTTATGGAAAGGGACATATTTGTCGTGAATAGCATGATTCAGAAGGAGAAACAGGAAAGAAGCAATTTTGAAGAAAAGAGCCAACAATGGACATTTTTGGTTAGAGAACTCTGTAAAAACACAAGATGGATGGAGATTCGTTCCCATCAACTTGAATATCTTACACGATTAGTTCCTGAGAAGGGTGAAAATGTCTATGCTTTCCTAAAGAAATTAGTAATTAGTTCAAGGTATATTTCAGGCATCGATTCATTTCCAGCCATTTTTGCCAGAGTTTGCAACATAGCTAGCTCTGAAGGAATCACAGGATTCAACTGGAATGAAGTCAATGACATCGATACACTATTCGTAGTTCTCACAAGGGGAGCCACCAATATTGTCTCAACAGTCTCCTACAACGAAGTTTCTGGGCAACCAAAACAATCGTCTTTCCCTTCGAACATAAGACATTTACTGCCATATGCACAACATGTATACCATCTTGAAGAACAATAATGTTATCTCACATAAAATATAGCGTGTAATATTCGTTACTTTGTTAATAATATATAGAGTCTATTTGGAATTTTTAAATAATTTCGTTTATCATAAGAAAATATCTATATGGGCAATTATTTTTTGTCCAGTTGGATTATTCATTTAAATCGTCATTGGAATCTAGATGGTTTCGACCTTAACATGGTCACCGTTCTTATCAGAAGATTCCAAGAAAGCAGCAACACAAGCCAAGTGATGGAAAGCAACTCTTGGGGTAGACTTGAAAAGCTTTTTGTCCTTCTTGGTGACGGCTTCGTGGAAGTTCAAAAACTCAGTGTTAACACCAAATGTGTCGTCGACTGGAACAGGATGCACCTCTTCCTTGGAGCAATCTTCGGCAGAAGAACCGAATCTAGCCTTGACGACTGGGTTCTTCTTGTCAGAAAGCTCAATGGTGATGGTACCGTTTCTGCCGTAGATCTTCAAGAACACAGATTTGTCGGTGGCACCGAAAGCAGAACCATAAGTGAAAGTACCAATAACATCAGAGTTCTTCATCTCGACGGTACTGAAAACAATGTCAACGGTACCGGATTCCTTACGGACCTGTCTTGTCAAGGCAGATACTGAGGCAATGTCACCCACTAGCTCTGTGACAAGAGCCAATTGGTGGACACCACCGTCAGACAAGAACCCACCGATATGCTCTGGGTTCTGTCTCCAAGAGGTGCTCAAGTACTTGTTCTCGGTGACAAATGGACCAGTGGAATTATGCGTGAACGCAACAATTGGGCCGATCTTCTCCAGCAGGGGACGGGCCACGTCAATACATGGCAAGTACAACCAGTTCTCAGCGATACCAATTGGAATATCGACAGAGTCAGCCAACTTCACAATTTCCCTGGCCTGTGCCATAGTGGCCGCAATTGGCTTCTCCAACAACACTGGCTTGCCAGCACCAATGGCGCGCTTGACGGTGTCCAGGTTGAACTGAGCCGGCAGCAACATGTCCAGCATCTCAACCTCGGGGTCGTTGACAATTCCGTCTAGATCGTCATACACCTTGTCCTGAGGCAACCCGGCCTTCTCCCCAAAGACAACAGCTTTGCTCTTGGTTCTGTTGAAAGCAGCAACAACCTTAAAACTGTCTGACATCTCCTGGTAAGAGGGCAAGTGCCTGTCAGTAGCAAAAATACCAGTACCGATAATACCAACGTTCAAAGGAGCCATATTCTATTTTTTTGATTTTGTGTCTGTTTTGTGTTCTTCTGTGAAGAGTCTATGTTATCTTGTGAATTGTTGACAGTAAGATACAGAATTGGAAAACAAAACAATGGTGCACTACCCTTTATATACCTTAATTTTTTTTTTTTTTTTTCAGTGCGGGGGGGGGGGGAGGGGCAGCTTATTTCGTTAGCTCCGCTGGGCTCTCCCAACCACCTCGAGAAAAGCGGGAGATAAGGAGTGGCTCTCAGAAACAACCGTACAATACATTTAAATCCGGTCCTTTGGACAGCCGGAGATAAAAACAACAATGAACAATTTACCAGTGACATTGCCATACAGTGATGCAAACAGCATGACACATTACAGCATGATAGACCCCCTTGGTTCTGCTGACGTCAACAACATCTATTTATAGCTTTATTTGAGAGGCTTTTTTCGTATATTATTTTGTTGTTGGGTTGTTGTTTTATTTGTTATACATACATATATAATAATTCATAAGTATTTGGCCACGGAGTCGCCGTCATATATGGTGAATGGGATGTCTTTGCCGACAATTGCGATGGAGAGGTTGTCTGTGTTCAGGGTCTCGTCCTTGAGGGACTGTCTCAGAGCCTCGACGCCAGACTTTATCAGTGCGTCTGCCTCGTCGATTTCCAGGAACTCCTCCATGGTTCTCTCCAGGTACGTCTTGGCACCCTGCGACCTGGCGCCGATGGCGGAGCCGTATAGCTCCAGGGTGTTCCCCGAGGGCTGGAACTCCAGCAGGTGTGGGCCACTGTTGTCGTAGCCTATAATCAGCAGGCCGACACCGTATGGCCTGCCCCCGTAGGACTGCGTGTTCTTCTGCGCCTTGTCGCACAGCAGGTGGCCAGCGCGCTCAACACTCAGCTTCCTGTTGTACACCAGCTGCGAGTAGTTGCACTGCTGTCTCAGGTAGTTGCTCAACACCCTGGCGTCTGGCGCCAACCCGGCCAACGAGAGGCCCAGGTGCTCGTCACACTTGATGATCTTGCGCTGGTACGACGACAGCTCGTCGGCATTACGCTTAAGCGCCACTAGCACGGCGTGGTTGCGGGAACGCAACCCCACCGTGACACTCCCTTGCTTGATCGCCTCCAGCGCATACTCCACCTGGAACAACCTCCCGGTGGGAGAGAACGTAACCGTATCACCGTCGTAATTATTCCTAAACATTGTCTTCGTCTCTTTCTCTCTCCTATATTATATTCCAATTGAACTCGGAAGAATCCTGAAAACAACTCCAGCTACAGTTGAGTTCATTTATATGATATAAGAGAGAGAGAGAGAGACAGAAAGCACCCTGTTTTCTTCAAAAAAAAAAAAAAAAAAGCATCCCTTCCCGTCCCAGTGTGGCGAAAATTAAAAACCAAAAAAAAAAAAAAAAAAATACAATATTACCCGGAGCTACTGTGATGCAGTGCCATTGTATTGTATTGTATTGCTGTATTGCATTACTGTATTGTATTACTGTGTTGTACTATGCTGTGTTGTATTACTGTATTATAATTTATAGTGTATTGTTGTATTGAACATTGTATTATTACATTCTGTATATGTTATCCATCATACTCTATTAGTGCTGTGCTGTATAATGCTATACTGTATCGTTGTATTGTAGTATAGTATATTATATTAAATTGTATTATATTGTGTTGTGTTGTGTTGTGTTGTCCTGTATTGTATTCTGTATTGTATTCTGTATTGTATTCTGTATTGTATACTCCCATTCTCTGTGGTGGTGGACCCCCGTTTTGTACAGCATATTCTGTGAAAACAACAAGGATATTCACGTTTTCTCCAAGGGGGGGTCACACACAATTCGTAAAAATCGGTGTTTTTTGTACGTCCTTTTCTGTGTGATTCTCTAAATTTCTGGCTTAAACATTCTTTTTTTTCTTTCATTCATTTTGTGTTGCTCGTGGAGTACGGAATATTGGACTGTACCGTACTCTATAGTGTGTTGTGACCTATGCTGTATTGTAGTATTGTAGTATTGTATTGTTGTATTGTTGTATTGTTGTATTGTTGTATTGTTGTATTGTTGTATTGCACTGTTGTTTACTATATGTATATGATTATCTTTGGAAGCTGTTATGACAATTTCACGCAACCGGATTGTCCGACAGGTGTTGTTCTCAAAATATCTTAAACCCAGCATAAAATAGGATGTTTGAAGAACATACTCCACTGTGCATTGACCTATGCTGCATAGTTAGTCATTCGTGCCACCCCATATAAACATCCCCTGATTGTTGGATTTTGTAGTTCCCTATATACATATGGATATAATGCTATTTAACTCCAATCGTAAAGACGGCATTTGAACAATTCAGCATAGTTCATTTAAAGAATAGCTTGTATATGTAGAACTTATCACTTATGACGTCGGCTTTCTTTTTAAGTAGTACACAAAATAAGGAAACCAAGTTCCCCCCCCCCCCCGCGGTATGTGCTGGCTAACTCGACACCCTCATATTAATAGAGAATTGATACTGAGATATCGGTATACACCTACACTTGAGATTGTCAAGCACTTTTCTATTCTTGCAACAATTGGTTCAGAGAGAGAAATGACTGATAAGAAACGGAAGAAGGATGGGTGGAATATTATGCAGATGGTAAAGCTGTGGCTCCTGAAGCTTACGTACTCCGTGCTGGACCACATCCCACCCATGGTATGGGATGTTTTACACGTTATCACAGACATATATCTATTCTGGGTGTACAAGTTCATGAACTACGTGCGGCCGAGGTCGCGGATGTTATACTATGAGGCTATCAAGGAGCTGGACGCCAGTGAAAGCTATGAAGTGTGGTGTGATAAAGCTGCAGTTGTGGATGAGATAACGGGAGCAAATCTGTGGAGACGTAATTTTTTCTCGAGAAGATATGATTTTAGAGCTGTTTTGGAACAGTATGCCTCATTGACCAAGAATGTCAATGAGAAGGACATCGAACGTATTAAGGAGAAGTTTTCCACTACAGGCCCATGCATGTTAAGGAATTTCGCAGGTATCGTAGATAAAAAGTTGTTTACGAAGTCCCTAATGGGTACGAAATTATTAATTGAACACCACTTGGATAGAACTGTAGAAGGTTTGGAACTTTTAGAGCAAAATGGTGCACCTACTTCATTTTTTCAAAGATGTAAACTTTCTCTGGGAACTACGGCATTAATACTACAAGGTGGTTCTTTCTTTGGTTTGTTTCATCTAGGTGTCATCAAGGCTTTACTGTCACAAGATTTGATGCCAAATATTATCAGTGGAAGTTCTATGGGTGCGTGTATTGCCAGTGTATTTGGATGTTTGACTAATGAAGAACTTGAGCATTTATTATCTGGTGATATTATATTGGAATTGATTAAGAATGACCTGGAACTTGTAAAGAGTTGTGGTTATGGTAATATCGAACAACATGTTAACCTTGGTAAACTGATACAGAATTTGGTTCATCATGGGTATTCTCAGGACGTCTATCTATTTATCCAATTTGTATTGAAGTATGTGGTTAAGGATTTGACATTTGAGGAAGCTTACCAGAATACAGGGAAGGCGTTTAATGTGGTTATACATCCGATCGACAAGTCGTGTCCAAACCTTTTGAATTATGTCACAACTCCTAATGTGCTTATAAGATCAGCGATCGACTGTAGTCTGGGAACTGGTGTTATGTCAACAGATACAAAGCTATTGTGTAAAAACTTGGAAAACGAAGTTGTTTCTTTCCTGGAGTTTGGGAACCCAGAAACTAACCAATTTTTGGCACCTGAACAGGCTACAAACCTGGATGATGTCGAGAGTCCATATACAAGATTGACTGAGCTATTCAATGTTAATAATTTTATTGTCTCCTTGGCAAAACCTTACTTGGCACCGCTGGTTAGCAATGATCTAAAACACGAGATTAAGACTTCAAAATACTACTATTATAAGCATTACCCACAGACAGGGGAGGAAATTGATATTCCTGAATTAAATATTCCCCAATTGAATTTCACAGAAATGGAACCACTAGCGTTCAAATTCAAGTACCATTTGGAACGTAAACTGAAAAACATAGCCACAATGGAATTTCGTCACCGTATGGAAGTGCTCGATAATTTGGGATTGCTGTTCCCTTTTATTAAGAGACTAATTATAGATGAAAGAACACCTAGATCGGCAACTGAGATTGCCATTGTACCAAAGATAAAAAATCTATCGATCACCAGAATAATTGAGGGACAATTAGACAACATACCGTATTGGATCAAATGTGGCGAACAAAGTACATGGCCTGTTCTTTCTTTGTTAAAGACGAGATGTAAAGTTGAGTTGAAATTAAATGAAATCATCAAAGAGAGAAGAAGCTCTTAATATGTTTGTTTTTATGTTTAATTTTCCTCTTCTCGAATATAATGTTATCATGACCTAATAAAAAACTCAAAACAAATACGAATAAATATCAATCTTATATATCCCTGACTCTTTATAGAAATAAAAAAGAACAAGTAAAAAATATTTGTTTTTTTTTCATGAATATAAAAATTTGTATTTGGCTGGCTACCCATTCCTTCTCGACATGAAAAAATAAGAAATTTCAACAAAATATAAAAAAAAAAGAAATAATTTGTAATTAAAATGCTAATTAAACTAAAAACAGAGATGCAAAAGACAAGAAATGAAATATACAAAGAGATAAAAATAGGGACTCGATGAGATCAACTATAAAACAATTTAGTTGTCTCCCTTTCAGTTAGGTATAGGTATTCGTTCTCCACCACGTGAATATCAGGTATGAACCCTTCGAAGCTCCTGGCTCCTCTTGTAATCTTCATAGTCCCTGTAACATCCTTGGCTCTACCAGTAGGCAGGGGGCTCAATGATATCACTACGTTTGATTTGTAAATATTTGTCTGCAGGAATCTTTTGAACTCGATGGCCGGGGCCGTGTCGTTTTCTTCTTGAACAGAGTCCACGACAGAGTTGACGATCAATAGTGCACATCTCTTCCTCAGCTCATTGATAAACTTGTTGCTCAACATATCTGCAGTCAAATTGGGAACCAAAGACAACAACAATTCCGGTTGTTCAACCACTATCACCGATGATCCGGGGTTTGTACCGGGGAACATATCCACCAACAATTTCAATACTTTGTCCGCGGATTTCCCATTTACTAACTGTGCAAAGTCGGAGAACATGTCGACTATCTTATACTGAGATGAATTCACTTGCAACTTGTTGAAGGTAGACTGAAACCATGCGGTGTTATGCACCATTGAAGCCACAGTGACATGAGCAGCTTGCGAATCCACCACGAGAGCACCCGATTGCTTCTGCTCGCTGTTCAGAGAAACTGGATGACCAAACAAATATGCCTCCATCAACACGTTTATAGCCCAGGAGGCCTGTGTAGCCTGCATAGAAGTGAGGGTAATCACTGTGTTACCATTATTACTACCACCGCTAAACAATCTCTTAGAGACCACACTGTGGTCATTGAAGATAACCAAATCCTGTCTTTGACCCATATTTAATTTTTCCCCGTTGTGTACAGATTGTCGTAAAATTGGGACTTGCTTATACTCCAACATATTATAGATACATATATATGATGTACCCATTACTAAGCTCATCGCAAAAAATTAAAACGCTGGGAAAACACATTGGAGTCATAGTATACGCACATATCACGATTTTGTACCCGTTAATTGTAATATAAAACGTGAAATATCAGTAAACACGAAAAACGTAAAACAACACATTAGCCATGTGACGCTAAACGTAATAAGGTATATATATTGAATTTACCCGGATTTGTGTGTGTGTGTGTGTGTGTGTGTCTCGGTGAGTTCGTTTTGCCCGTAAGGGGATGAGTTAATTTAAAAAAATGTTATTGTTGCCATTATGGTTTGTATTGATTTGGTATTGTCTTCTCTTTTGGGGAGTTTAATACTTGCTTTCTCTCTTACTTTAGAATACAGTCTCTTTATATAACGTTAAAGTTAACACAGCAATATAATATAATAAAAATGGGAGGTATTTTGAAGAATGCTCTTCCTAAGGAGGAGGTACAAAGGAATCACGAAGGGGAGCCACAATCGATCAGTGAGTTCAGACAGCAGGTGTATAAGAACACGCAGTTGAATGCACAGTTGACGTCTCGTAAACGAGATACTCCTATCGATGAGCTTCATTTGGATAAGAACAATGGCAATGGTGGTGACAACGACGAAGGGGAGGACAACGTTCCGTTGTCTCCCGGACGTAGGAGGGGCCCTCCCAAGGATACCCTCCTGATGAAGCGTGAGCAGGATGCTAGGGAGAAGGCGAAGAAAGAAGGTACCGAGGGTATGACCGAGGAGGAGAGGCTACAATGGAACCAGAAGAACTTGGACGAGAATGAGATCACAAAACAGCAGTTCCAGGACATCCATGTGGACGAGCCCAAGACGCCGTACCAAGGTGCTGTGGACCCCGAGGGTGAATACTACCGTGTGGACGATGACGACGAAGACAACGGCGAGAGCAGCCACAAGAAAGACGATATCGACGACTTCTCCCTGGGAGAGCCCGAGTACAAAGTAGACGAGATGGCCGGAGACGACGACAACGGTGCAATTGAAGCAGACGAAGATGCAGAAGAACTTTCAAAGGAGGAGAAGCACAGGAAATTCGAGGAGATGAGAAAGAAACACTATAATGTCAAGGAAATTTTCCAAAACAAGAAGAACTTCGAGGATGAAGAGGACGAGGATGAAGAGGAGTAAATAACAGACTAATCATTCCGACTATCTCTTATCTAAAACCACAATAATTGCAAAAAAACCTAGTATTTTTTTGATATTAAATATAATTATATATATCTTTTATGACGACATGTGAAATTTTTCAATCTTTTCGAATTTTTTTGCTTTGCGATGAGCATCTCAAAAAAAAAAATATATATATATATATATATTTCGTATTCTATCAACGTAGTTGATATACATTGTATTTAAACAGTACGGCAACTATAGGTTCTGTATAGTATCACCAAACAAGAAGATAATGGCAGAGAAGAGAAAGATTGAGCAAGGCAAGAAAACCGGTAAGAAGCCGGCTGCTAAGAAGCCTAAGGTTGAAAGGAAGAAGCCTGTGAAGAAAGTGCTGAAGGTGAGTAACAAGACTCTGAACCATGCTGTGTGTGTGCCAACCAGTGTGCTTGACGGCTGTACGAACCTGAGCCAGATCACCTATGTCGTATACCAATTGGCGAGGACGCTGACGTTGTTCAATGTCACGGAAGTGGTGGTGCTTGATCTACAGAGGAAGAGCAAGAGCAAGTCTGACAACAAGAAGCTTTCGGATTCTATGTTACTGGCGTCATTACTGCAGTATTTTGTCACACCACCGTACCTGATCAAGTCTGTGTTTAAGAAGGAGTATCTTACTTATTTCAAAGAAGCTGCGAAGCTGCCAAGACTGAGTGCTCTGCCGTTCATGAGATATCCAGAGGAGACAAGGTACAAGGAAGGACTGGCCATTAGAATGACCAATCCGGACAGCAACAGCAAGAAGGAGTTCAAGCAAACCAAATACATCAATATCGGGAACCAGGAGCCTCTAGAGCTGAAAGCGCAACTTGTGCCCATCAATGTGCGTGTGACAGTGGACACAGTGGAGAAGAAGGTTGTGTCGCCAGAGGAGGCGTATGGGGACTATGTGGGTGCCAAGGCATCCTATGGCTACCATGTGCGTGTTGCCAAGAGCTTCGCCGAGCTGTTCACCGAGTCCCCTTTCCCACAGGGTTACACTCAAACAGTGTGGTGTAACAGCGGTGACTACTACTACGATGAGAACACCAAGAAACACAACAAGGTAGAGACCAGAGTCCCCAGGCTAGAGAAGATAATACGCAACAAAGCTTCCAATGACAACAACGACACCACCAGTACTACACCCACCGTGCTCCTGGTGCTAGGCAAATGGAACCACATCAACACCAGCTTCCAACACTCCAAGGACAGATTTGAGGGCTGTGACGGTGCATACCAGTTCTTCGACGGCCAAATAGAGCTACCAGGAGCCGTCCCACAGGGCAACATCACTATCCCCGACAGCTGCACCATCGCCATGACCATGCTGGCCACCATATAAGAAAAACAACAACAACAACAACAAATAAATCATAAAAAAAAGTGCATTCCATACTTATTTAAACCACTTTTATATAATAGAACTTGATATAATATAAACGTGACCTATAACCTGTAACGAATCATCACCAACCACGAAAAACTGAAAAAAAAATTTCTGCGAAAAAAAAAAAAAATTTTTTTTTGTGGGCGATGGGCGATGGGAGCTTGTGGAAAAAAAAAAAATTTTGGTTTCAAAGAGAGGTGAGAGAAAGTTGCTTGAGAATAAGTTGTTTAAAGCTTTTTACTTGGAGTTGGTTTTAGTAACTGGATTCTTTAGGGCTAATAACAAGACCAGACGCAAGAACAAAGAAGACTGATTGAAAATCAAACAGGAGAAAAGGCTTGTGGGAAAACGAAGAAAGTTGAACAAACAAGAAGTTAACACGAAAAAAATAAAAATTGGAACTGATAAAAGAAAGAAGGAAGGAAATATTATAATATAATAAAATAATAAAAATACAACAACCCAATATGTCTCGTTTCTTTGCTAATTCTTATGAATACGAGGGTACTAGTTCGTCCTCTGAGGAGGATTTGTTGTCTTCATCCGAGGAAGAATTGATGTCATCTTCTGATGAGATGTCTGACGACTCTTTGTTCAATGCCGAGGAGTCTGAAGATGACGAGTCTGATTTTGATTCTGATGATTCTGATGCCAAGCCATATGGTCCAGACTGGTTCAAAAAGCCTGAGTTTAGAAAGGGCACTAACAAGTTCTTGAAGGGTTCTCACTTCTCTGATTCCGACGAGTCTGATTCCGAGGATGAGGGCAAGAAGGTTGTCAAGTCTGCCAGAGAGAAGTTGTTGGATGAGATGCAGGCTGTATTTGACAAGATTGAGACTGCTCAGATGTCTGAGGACTGGGTCACTATTTTGAACGAGTTCGACAACGTTACCAGGTTGCTTGTCAGAGCCCAGCAACAGAACTTCGGTATTCCAAAGATCTTTATCAAGGTTGTTGCACAAGTTGAGGATTTGGTTTCTAACCCAGAACAAACCGAGATTAAGAACAAAGCTGTCGCCAGAGCTTTCAACACCACTAAGCAAAGAGTCAAGAAGGTCGTTAGAGAGAACGAAGAACTTTTGGCCAAGTTCAGAGAGGACCCAGAATCCTTCGATAAAGAAGATACCATCGAGCCTGAATTACCACCACTACAGGAAGAGAATAAGGTCTTTACCGGTAAGGGTGTTAATTTATCCTCTTTGGCCAGTGCTTCTTCCGAGTTCAGTTTCATGGCCAGTTTGCAAATTGTTAACGACTCCAGAGGTAAAAAGAACTCTGACCAAGCTGAATTAGTCAAGACCTTGGAAGAACTTCTGAACATTGCAAAGTCTCCTTACGAGAGAATCTTGGCTTACTTAACTTTAGTTCCAACAAGACTGGAGGCCTCAACAAACCTATCATACCAACCAATTGACCAATGGAAGTCCTCTTACGAGGACATGCAAAAGCTCTTGGATATCTTGGATGAAAACATCTCCACCTACCAGGTCACCGAATTGGCTGCTAGAAACGATGACCCAGAGGTTGAACCGGAGGCAAATGCTAACGGTGTCAAGGAGATCTTAGGTTCCCTGTTATCTTACGCCGAAAGATTGGATGACGAGTTTAAGAAATCTCTACTAAACATCGACCCACACTCCAGTGATTACTTGGAGCGTTTGAGAGACGAACAAAAGGCCTACAACCTTTTGATCAGAGTTCAACTATACATGGAAGCTATCACCCCAGAGGACAAGCAGAATGAACTTCTAGCCCGTGCATTCATTAGAAGATTGGACCACATATACTATAAGTCTGACAAGCTAATCAGCATCATGGAGACCAATGCTTGGACTAATGCTCCAGCTAACTACAAATCCAAGTTCACCCCATACGCTGGTCAAGCTGACGCCGAGTACTGTGCTCAATTGATCGAGAACTTGGCTGAGAGTCTAAAGAACCAAAACAATACTTCTCTACAAAAGCGTGCTACTCTAAGTCACATCTACTACGTTGCTTTGAACGGTGATTTCAATGTTGCAAAGGAAATGTTGCTAAATACGAAGGTACAGAGCAACATTAACAAATCTGATCCATCTCTACAAATTTTGTTCAACAGAGTTGTCGTGCAAATGGGTCTTTCTGCATTCAAGCTATGTAAGATTGAAGAATGTCATCAAGTCTTGAACGAACTTTTGGCAAGTTCTCATTTGAGAGAAATCCTTGGTCAACAAAGTTTACAAAGAATCGCTTCAGCTGCTGCCGCTAACGCCACCTCTGAAGACAAAGAAAAGCAATGTTTACCTTACCATCAACACATTAACCTAGATCTTGTCGATCTTGTTTTCATGACCTCCTCTCTATTGATAGAAATCCCACAAATGACTGCTTACCTAACTGGTATCAAGACTAAGAAGGTTCCAATTTACCAAAAGTCTGTTCGTCGTCTAGTGGAAAGTTTCGACAAGTCTTTCTTCCGTGGTCCACCAGAGACCATTAAGGAACACGTTCTATACGCTGCCAAGTCCATGCAAAAGGGTGACTGGAAGAGTTGTCTAGATTATTTGAAGGCCGTCAAGACCTGGAACTTGCTTCCAAACTCTACTCAAGTTCTAGATGACTTGACTGAGAGAATCCAAATCGAAACCATGAAGACCTACTTCTTCACATACAGAAGGTTCTACGAGAAGATATCGATCAAGAAGTTTTCTGAATTGTTTGGTCTTTCCGAGGAAAAGATCGTCGAGATTATGGAGAAGGTTATCACCGAGTTGGAACTTGCTGTCAAGATTGACGACAAGAAGGCCTACATTGTCATTGAGAAGGGTGATGAAATCAGCAAGTTGGAGGAAGTTGCTGTCAAATTGAACAAAGAAATTAGAGCTACAAAGGAACGTTTAAACCCATCATACCATAACAATCATCGTTAAAAGAACGGAGTTAGAGTATAGGAGAACAATAAATCTAATATAAATCAATATTAGAAAAAAAAATATAAACAAGAACAAAAAAAAATCATAAAAAAACAACATCAACATTTCATAAAAAAAAAAAAAAGCATCTGATTCGAGCAATATAAACATTCAAAAATCAAGTGAAGAAATAATGAAGTTTTTAATTTACGATAGAGCATCTACATCTTATTTCAAACTATTGACATACGTTTCTCTCCCGTCTCAATTTGAGAATTGAGCTTCCAATTACCATCACTTTTGTTTTTTTTCTATTCAACTCAATTTCTCGCCCTGAAAAATCATTTATTTTTTTATTACCTATCTTTTTTTCTATTACCTATTTACATTTTGTGTACATATAGTCTTAATTATTAACAAACCATGTTAAATCAACACTAATCTCTGAGATATGTCCCCAACCATAACCACTATACAGTTTCTCCAAAAGACAGTTGTTATATCATCAATCAATCAAACACATATAAAATGTTACCCTCTCTGAAAATTTTTTAAATTTTTTTTAGTTTTTTTTTTTTTTTAAATTTCTGGAATTTCGGCGATGACCTGAAGAAGGTTTCCTAAAAAAAATAAATATTTTATGAAATTAACAAACAAAAGTATTTAGTTTTTAATTGTGACTGTTATCAATATTATAACTAGAGCAATACTCGAAACAACCCCAACTCATTGATCTTTCTTCCAATTTTTGGCTGTTTTTTTTTTTTTTAAATTTTTTTAATTATTATCTTCTCTCTAATATCTACTTGATTCAAATAAGAAGAAAACACAGACAAGAAAATAAAAAAGAAAGACCTTTAATTTTTCAATTCTTTAATTCCTACTGGAGACGACTTTTTATAGAAACAATAAGGTCAAAAATAAGTCTCCAAACACTATTGAGGAGACAAGGAAGCACACAAATTTAGAGACAACTTTAAATCTCTGACCCTTTTCCGATTTTTTTTTTTGGTGAACTTGTTGCTAGGGCAGAATAACTACCGTTATACCTTCCGTTATGTCAGCTTTATCTCCAGAGATTAATACCACATTATCAAACCTTATTTTAGGTTTTGCTTCCGCTGACAATGCTGTCAGATCTGAAGCTGAAAGAACTTTGAACCAGGAATGGATTACTCCCGAGAATGTTGAAGTTTTGTTGATATTTTTATCCGAACAGGCTTCATTCTCTCAGGATCTTACTGCATCTGCACTATCTGCTGTGCTATTCAGGAAATTGGCGTTGAGAGCGCCTCCATCTTCAAAGACCGTGATTATTGCCAAAAATATCACGCACATTAGCAACAATGCATTGATCCAAATCAGGGCTACTCTAATCAAAGGTTTTATGTCGGAAAGGCCAGCGTCAATTAGACACAAGTTATCTGATGCTATTGCTGAATGTGCTCAAGATGACATGCCAGAATGGCCTGATCTTCTCCAGACTTTAATTGAGTCGTTGAAGAGTTCTGACGGAAATTTTAGAGAGTCTAGTTTCAGAATTCTGACTTCTGTCCCTCACTTGATAAATGATGTCGATGTTGTACATATTCTGCAAATATTTGAATCCGGTTTCACAGATGCCTCTGACCAAGTCAAAATTGCTGCCGTTACTGCGTTTGTGGGATATTTCAAGCAACTGCCTAAATCAACGTGGGCAAAATTGGGTGTTCTGCTGCCAAGTTTGTTGAACAGCTTGCCTAAGTTCCTTGATGATGGCAAAGACGATGCTCTAGCTTCTGTATTTGAATCACTGATTGAATTAATTGAACTAGCCCCAAAATTATTCAAGGATATGTTCAACCAAATAATACAGTTTTGCGATATTGTCATTAAGAATAAGGATTTAGAAACTGCTGCCAGAACTACAGCTCTGGAGCTATTAACTGCCTTCAGTGAAAATGCACCACATATGTGTAAAGGTAATCAACTTTATGCTCAATCAATAATCACAAACAGTTTAATAATGATGACCGAAGTATCCATCGACGACGATGAAGCTACTGAATGGCAGTCTTCAGATGATACTGATGACGATGAAGAAGTTACATATGATCATGCTCGTCAAGCTCTTGATCGTGTCTCTTTGAAATTAGGTGGTAAATACCTTGCCCCAACATTGTTTCAATATTTGCAGCAAATGGTCGCTTCATCTGAATGGAGAGAACGTTTTGCTGCACTGATGGCATTATCATCTGCTGCAGAAGGTTGTCAAGATGTTCTTATTGGTGAAATTCCAAAAATCTTGGACATGGTTTTGCCGCTAATTGCCGACCCACATCCTCGTGTACAGTACAGTTGTTGTAATATACTTGGCCAAATCTCTACTGATTTTGCACCATTAATTCAAAAGACCTCTCATGAAAGAATTCTACCAGCTTTAATTTCTAAGCTAACTGGTGAATCAGTTGAGAGAGTTCAAACACACGCTGCTGCTGCATTGGTTAATTTCTCTGAACATGCAACTCAAGACATTATGGAACCTTACCTTGACGATCTACTGACAAATTTATTAAACTTATTGCAAAGTAGCAAATTATATGTTCAAGAGCAAGCGTTGACAACGATCGCCTTTATTGCAGAGGCTGCTGAGAAAAAGTTTATTAAATATTATGATACCTTAATGCCTTTGTTGTTAAATGTCCTAAAGGTAGAATCTACCGACAGTAACAGCGTTTTAAAGGGTAAATGTATTGAATGTGCCACATTGATTGCGTTGGCTGTTGGTAAACAGAAATTTGCTGAACATTCTGTGGAACTGATCACACTTTTGGCAGGCTTACAAAACTCTACCATTCAAGATGACGATCCTTTGAAATCATATCTAGAACATGGATGGAGTAGAGTTTGCCGAATCATGAGGGAAGAATTTGTACCTCTGTTACCAATGGTTATCCCACCTTTATTAGAAACTGCGAAAGCCACACAAGATGTTAGTCTGATTGAAGAAGAGGAAGCAGCTAATTTCCAGCAGTATTCAGAATGGGACATTGTTCAAATTCAAGGTAAACACATTGCTATCCACACATCTATTCTTGATGACAAAGTCACAGCAATGGAGTTATTACAAGTATACTGTACAGTATTAAGGAACAATTTTGCTTCTTACATTAAAGAAATTCTTACGGAAATTGCCATTCCATCGTTAGATTTTTACCTACATGACGGTGTACGTGCAACAGGTGCCGGTCTCATTCCTAATTTGTTAACATCATTGGTCTCAGCTGTAGGCTTACAAAATGAAGAAGTTGTACAACTGTGGAACATAGCTTCTACTAAACTGATTTTGGGGATTCTGACTGAACCAATGCCAGAAATTATTCAAATTTATCATTCCGCTTTGGTAGATGGTATTTCAATAATGGGGATTAACTGTTTAACCGAAGATTCTTTAGCCGATTACACGAAAGGTGTCAGTGCCAACCTTTCGGAAATTTTTGATCGGGTGAAAGCTCGTCATAATGAGGGTGATGAATATAATGAGGAACTAGAAGATGAGTATGATGGATTTACCGATGAAGATCTACTTGATGAAATAAATAAATCCTTATCAGCTGTTTTAAAGTGTACTCAAGGTTCATATTTACAACATATAGAATCAATCTGGAGTTTAATAACCACCTACTTGAATGACTCTGAACCTATGAATATTATTTTTGCATTGGTAGTTATTGGTGATATGGTGCAATATGGTGGCGAGAATACCGCTTCTTTCAAGGATATTATTTCTACTAAGGTATCAGAATATTTAGTTTCACCAGATGTCAGTTTACGTCAAGCCGCATCTTTTGTTATCGGTACTTGCGCCCAATATGCTCCAAACACCTACCATGACTTATGTATTCCATCCCTGGACACTTTATCGCAGGTGGTTAGTATACCTGGTGCAATGTCTGATGAAAATAGAACAGCAACAGAAAACGGAAGTTCTGCAATTGCGAAGATTCTGTTTGCTTATAACAGCAACATAACCAACATAGACACCCATATAACTGGATGGTTAAAGACGTTACCAACCTTGGAAGATGATGAAGCAGCTAATTTCAACTACAAATTTTTGAGTCATCTAATAGACGCCAATTACCCTGGTGTATGTAGTTCTTCAGCTATTCCAACTGTTGTCGACTATGTTATCCAAGCTCTATACAACCACTCTCTGAAAGATAAGTCAGCCACAGATGTTGTAAACTCTGTACGAAAGCTCTTAGGGACCATGAGCCAACCTGAAGCTATGGCTATTCTACAAGGCTACCCAGCTCCATATATGGAAACCATAAAGACATGGTTTTCATGATTCATCGTATAAGCAAATGCTCTATTCACAGTCTAAATTCAATTACTATGAAATTTGCATAATTTTTTTTAATAATCTGAATATATTTTCTATGTCTTAATAATCCATCAGAGCACGTCTCTTATAACTGTTAATCTTGTTAATACCTATTTAGATTTTCGACATATTAACTAACCAAAAAAATTTACAATATTTTAGACATATTTCGTCATTAATAAAATTTTAAATATTTAAAAATATACATAAGAACTCAACAATTAGGATACGTTAGTTTACCTATTGGTAAACTTAAGAATAATATAAACTAGAGATGAAATGAATCAAACATTCCATGATCATTTAAACTAGAGCAAAACCAAGACCGGCAACAACAGAAATGGTAGTAACCGCAGTCAAAACAACTTGGAACAGGTTGGAGCTGACACTGGATGCAGCATTCTTCTTACCCTTGGTACTAGAAGTAGAGGAAGCAGAAGAGGAAGAAGAGGAAGAAGAGCCAGACTTGCCACTGGAAGTAGTCTTAGCAGAGCTGGAACCAGAACCAGAAGAAGAACGAGATGCGGAGCCAGAAGAAGAAGCAGAACGGGAGGCAGAGCCAGAAGAGGTAGAGACACCAGAACCAGAGTAAGTGGCAGAATCAGTAGCAGAGTTGGTACCAACACTACCAATTTCCTTCAAAGCAGAAGCACAACCAGCACGGGTAGTACCACTTCTTAGAGTAGCAGAACCACTGAAGTCACAATCAGATTTAGAACCACCATTAGATTGGTAGTACAAGTTTAGAACAAAGTTCAGCTTTTCCTTTGGTGAGCAGAATGAGTAAGAACCATACTTACCAGTAGTACCGTTACCAGTAATACCACTACAGTCAATTTCACCACATACGTATCCATATAGATCTTGGTAGTCAGATTCATCAACATCGTTAGAAACAGTACAGCTGTTAGCATCATCCATACACAAACACAAATCCTTGTTTGGAGTTGGTGGTAGGTTGTCAGAAGCCCTCCAATATTGACCAGTGGTTGGGCACGATAGAGAAGTGGAAGATGGTGTGTAAGAAGCAGTGTTGGCAATAGATGGAGAGATGCTATGAATTTCCTTAGAGTAGTTGTTGAAATCATCGAGAGTTTTGACATCGTTACCATCAATACTAACCAGACCGTAGTGGTTCTCTTCCTCAAAGTATAAATAAACAATACCACCAGACCAGACATCTGTCATTTGATCACCAAATAGGGCTTGCACTTCAGTGAATAGTCTAGGGCTAACTTCATTACAACCGTATTCTGAAAAGAATAGCGGAATGGATAAGTTGGCAAATTCCTTGGTTCTATCAGCGTAACCAGACTTCTGGAAATTTGATTGACCACACCATTCGTACATATTAATACCATAGAAATCAGCCTTTTGATCCTCGTCACCGCAAGCAAAGTAGTCAGCAATAGCAACTCTGGTATCAGCGTCATCGTTGGAAGAGTACCCAACTGGAATTTGTCTGTAGTTCTTGGACTTGATATAGCTCTTGGTATCTCTGATAGCAGCCTTAACAAAAGCAGAGGCGTCAGTGTTGGTGAAATTGTTAGTAACCTCATTACCAGCAAAGAAACCTAAAACGTTAGAGTAATTAGAGAACAAGTCAACAACAGAGGTGTAACGTTCAAACAATTCCAAATCCCAAGATGGACTATCTCTGTTGATAGAAGTCTTTGGGGCTGAAAGATCAGCAATAACATAGATACCAGCATCATTCAAAGCATTCATACACTTACTGTGGTCTAGAGATGTGTTGACAGCGTAGACACGAATAACATTGGTGTCCAACTGTTGTAAATATGGAATATCTCTGGAACAAGATTCGAAATCAGCTAGAGGGTCGTTAATGGTTTGACCTGCAGTGGCATTAGCAGTATCGGCTTGATAAGCAATACCCTTCATGTAAAACTGAGAACCATTGTTGGAAAAGAAAAATTTGTTACCAACGATTTCAATAGGAGGTAAGTCGTCGGCTAAAGTTGTGGAAGCCAATAATGCAGCACTTGCTGCTAAAGATCCGATAGTCTTCTTCAAAAACATATTGACAATGTTAAGGCTTTCCTGGAGTCAAATCACAACCGAAAACTAATAATCAAAGATAAATATTAAACAATGATATTCTTTTAAACCAATATTTTTTTTTTTTTTTCTTTCAAAAGAAGGAAAAAGAAACCCTTAGGTAAGAGGTTTATATAAAATCGGAACAAATTAGGATCAATAAAATTTTTTTGTTTTGAAATGTAAACAAACATGCCTAGAACGGAGGTGGGGGGTAAAAAAAATTTTTTTTTTGTTTACTTTTCACGATTTGATAATCGCTCCTAACAAAATTCGCGCGAAACGTGAACATATCAGATCAAAAAAAAAATAAAAATAATAACAAAAAAAAAAAAGAAAAAAAAGAAAAGAAGAGTTAGAATGTGATGATCAAAACAACAAAAAATTTCTACGGGCCACCCTGTTCTAAGAAGAAATACAGGACAAATTTTTCGATCTGAGTATCCCAATTATCTCGAGAACATTGTAAGGGAAATAGAAATTAAAAAAAAAAAAAAAAAAAAAATAAAGATTTCTCTTCCATGTTGTCATTTTTCCCGCAATACAACAGTATTGATCGAAGAAACTGGGGAAGGAAGGAGGAGGGAATTTTTATTTTTTGAAATATCTGGGGCAGCAATTGTTTCTTAGTTTTATTATTATTTTCTTCTTCTCTTTTTTTTTCTTCGAAAAAGGGGAAAGGAAATTTCTGCGCTATGATAACAACCATGCTATTTGCACTATTATCGTATTATATGTTGTTACCTCTGAATTTTGGTGACAGCTGATGAATTTCAATAAATTGTAAAAAGAAAAGGAAAAAGAGATCATTCAAGATGTCTAACGGTTTATCTCATTTCTAATTCCATAAGTTAAAGAGTTGGCGTATATGATGTATGAGTTTTCACCTGGTGGTTTTGTGTGGTCTGATTTTTGGTGTTGACTTAAGCACAGTAGCCGGTGCTCTCGATCCTGTATCATTGTTGTTTTGGTGCCTGGGTTGAATGATGCCATCAAAAAATGTGCCCGTCAGTAAGGCATCGGCGCCCAAATCTAGCCTATTGGCGACATAAGGAACAAATAAAACAGTTAGGAACATAATTAACATAACCAAGAATAAAAGAAAATATTTGATAGAAGTTTTTCGACGAAATTTTTGTTCGCGTTTCAAATATAATCTCTTATAAACGATCGTGTGTGTTGGTCGCAGCCACAAGAGTATCATCGAATGCCAATAATCAACAAACGGTATCAAAGTTATCGGTGCTTGCACAAATAACAGAAAGTGTCCCAGGAAAAAATCGGCCGAAAAATATGTCATCTCCATTATCTTCACATTAAACTCTCTAAATGGTTGTAGGACAATACCCCACCCGATACCAGTGTTATGCCATCTTCCTGTCCACCAGGCAGTATTAGTCTTACTATTTTTATATTCTTTAGTCAAAAACAAAATCGTTACTAATTTGAAAGTTACATTTTGGATACTAATACTAGTAATCAACAGTATTAATGTTCTTGCAAAATTCCATCCTTCTAAGAAGCACATGAGTTCAAAATCGATCAAATAAATAACAATGGAGAGGACATGTGTTAAAAATGCTATGACGTTTCCTGAACTTTTAAATAAAGATGTAACCGGATAAAGCAAGATACTAATAAAAAACTGAACTAGTAATAAGCACATATTGATTACGATTGGTAGGTAAGCCACAATAATCAATCTCAAAACAGAATTTGACTTTTTTGGCCGTTTAACCCCAGTTTGTGCATTCATGAAGGTATATGCAGAAAAACTGAAAAATAGTGCAAAGAAACTAAATAGGAATTCAGAGAAGAAAATGTTCCATAACCTAGTTCTTGTTCCATGCATTGGGTGTTTCTCAGAATCATCTTCAATCATTTTACTCTTATACCCGGTTATACGTGCTCTGGTATGCTTGGTATACGTGACCCAAGAGCTCTGTTTGAAATCACTATTACCAGATGAAATCCAAATCAAAAAATTTCTATAATCTAGAAAAAAGTCAGTGAATATAAACTGGTGAGGATTGAAAAGAAAAGGAGCAAAGCAAAGTGAAATCACTGTTATCCAAAACCACAGTAACGATGGTTGCCACATAGAAGCTGTTGCAAATAAAAGCATCATAAATATATGAATGCCAGTGTAGATTGATATCACTGAGAATCTGGAATAAAGAAGTGCAAAATTAACTCTACTTATTGCAAACCCCCTTCCAGTCGGAATGTATTTGGCACCACCAAATGTAATATTATTTAAAAGTGAATTGGAATATACCTGACAAACGAAAACTTCAAATAAAGGTGCCATTGATACTAAATGCAACATTATTCTTGAGCTCGATTGCAGTACACCCTTTTCTAATAACTCTTGAACCAATAAAGGTGCAAATGCTATAAAGAAGACGATGAAAATAGAAAAAACAAAAATAGCAACCCAATGAAGAGCTGGTGCAATATTATAGCATCCAAGAGGTATTTGAAGACTGGTGATGGATTTATTTTTATCATAATGACAAATAATCGTTTCATGATTCAATGCACCCAAATTTAATAGCAATAAAAAGAACAGCTGTAGAGAAAGGGAAATGAATAAATTATTCAAATGGAAACCAGGGTGAGCGTAAAAGAATGATAGAAATCTATCCATTGGTAATTGTGTTCCCAAGTAATAATATTCACGTGACAATAGTTGTTCACCCATGCCTGCACCGATTTTTGTTGTAAAGTTCAAAATTGAATTGAATCCCAAATCTCTACCTTTACCACATTGATAGTAATCACTATGTTTGATTTTTCCACCTCTACATATTGCATTCATGCCAGCATAAATGTCTTCGTTTAGATGTAAACCTTTCTGTGCCTTCGATAAACCACCCCTTGTTGTCATGAATATACCATTGATAAAATCAGGGTGTCCATAATGCAATTTTGCACCAATCTCAGCCAAAGTTCTGGCAAATAAAGTTCCAAAAGTTTGTTCTTTACCTGCTGCAATATCACCAAGGACACCTATATTCTCCGAGAATATATACTCTCTTGCACCAACTATAGCGACAGGTGCTGATTCCAGTTCATATTCTATCCCAGGGATATAAGGTATAACAGTATTAATGGAGTATTCTTCAAATTCCCTTAATATAGACCTGATTTTCAAACATTCCTCCATGTAATTGTCCTGATTCGCATCAACAACTTGAATATATTCTCCGCGATAGAAAATTATGGAATGATTCTGATTATCTGATTTACCGTCTCCCAATATGGGATTCCCAGATAGCTTAATCTTGTAGATTGGTTCACGTTTTCCAGTGCTTTTGTCGATAGGAGCATAACCATTAGTTAGACAGGAATAGTATTCCTCTTCTATTCCTTTATCCGATTTAACAAGCAAATATGAGATACAAAGATTTGGAAAGGCTCGTAAGAGCAGTTCTGTTGCTTCGAGCTCTTCAGAGTTGAATTGTGAATATCTTTGCATGGCAACCACCATTTTGAACTTCCTATTGGCCATTATTTCAAGCGCATCGCTGTAGGGATTTGAACCTGAATAGTATGAAGATACTAGCGAGTTCTCTACGTTATACAGCAGTTTTATTGCTTTTGAATAGTTCATAAAACCCGATACAGTACGATATAATGTTTGTGATCTCAATGACGCCCAAATTCTTGTTCTTAGCGGATAAATTTTCTCAGATGAACAAAATCCAAACACCCTGTATGGCATATCATTTATTTTCTCCCTGACCATATCTGCCTCCTTTGCAGTTTCTGTCTCAAAAAAACTAGTTACATCTGTTTCTAATTTGTTGTCAAAGACAGATAAATCTTCAGAACTTTTTGCTCTGTCCTTTGCGGCTTTTCTCTCCACACTTAATATTTTTGTATCCTTTACAAAACAGTCCCATTCATGTGGATGCAAGTACTTCAAATACTCAAGAACAGTGATTTTACTTTGTGTACTCTCCTCTTTGATAATTTCTCGAAGGTTATATAAAATCTTCTCTGCATAATGTGGTACTAAAACTGTAAAGCTGGGCATACAATCTATCGGAACAGGTTCCAAAATAGGTGTCGAAAGCGACTGCGCAAAAAATGATATCCTCCGCTTTGCATCAGAATCAACTGGGAAAAATGACAATGATTTGAATGTCGAGTCATCCTGAGCAATGAAAAAATTGGGGGACCTTAATATTGTTGTATCTGATGTCTCTGAGCTTACTTTTTGGAATAATAACTTTTGAAGATGTTCAATTGAAATCAGATGTTCTCTATACATCGAAACTACAATGGCATTCCAGACTTGAGAAATAACCATCTTAGGTTTGTATTTCATATCGATTTCAGGATTAGCCAATAGTTTTGAGTAGAGACGTTTGGGTAACCTGGAATAGACATTTTTCCACGGCATCAAACTTGAGAGTCCAAGAGAAAATGACAACCCTATTGAAAAGATACAATTACAAATAATATACCATAAGTAGGTATCCAGAAAAAACAAACATAGATCGGATAACAAAATTAAGACTAATGTTAATGTTGATTGCATTTGACAAAGGTAAGTGTTTAGGATCATATCGCGTCGGCACCTAGTCATATCCAACACCGATAATACTCTGATTGGATCTCTAATTGATAAGGTTAAGAAGAAATATGACTCAATGTATTTTGCCAAAAATACAAATAGCCATAACCCAACTGAGAATAATCTACTACGTCCTGATAAGCTAGGAAATGAAGCTGTAAATGTCTGTGAGGATACATATCTTCTTTTACTTTTTGATTTGTTCAAATAGCTTCCAAAAAGACCACCTAATGGTTGGATAGAAAAAAATAGTGTTGTGATGATTGCTATAACAAACTGAGAAACGGACAAGATATAAGCTGATTCTGAATGAACGTTGAGATCAAAAAATCCAAAAATGTATATCGATGGACCGAAATTGATAGCCAGGCAAAATATTAATCCTATTAATCTTTTTGTCAGATGCTGAGCACCCGGCCACTCACGAGGAACAAACTGCCATTCAAAAAGAGTAGCAAATATTTGAATCAGACAGGTTATCGTTCCACCGAATGCCATTACCGATAGCCTTGCCTGTTTGGTTGGCTGGTTATTGATCAGTTGAACATAATTTTTTGTATACAGTGTTGGAGAATTGAATGAAGTGAAAAACCAAAATGGAGCCAAATGAATGATCCAGAAACGATTGAAATTCGTTATACAATGCATCCAACTTCTCGTTTCCCTATATGTTTTATAGAATACCTTTTCCCAAACGACCTCCCTTAAAAAGACATATCGTTTCTCCATTGGAATATCCACAAGCCGTCTACCGTCTTTAAGAATGATTCTCTCAATGCCTTCAGGGTACCAAAACAACTGATTCACATCGTCATAACCTACTATATCCCTATGATCAAGTTGCTTCCTTATCCATTGTTTTTTCACATTTTTTCTTTTATGTGTTTGACCTCTCAAGAAACTGTAAATCGGTGTCACCACATCGTCCAAATAATTCAATTGGGGTTTCTCTTCTGTTATTTGATTGTCTATAGTACAGTCATCATAGTCCCATGCACATTTAAAGATGTAACAAAGGCATTCTGGTGTGAATCTTAGCTGGTTAGCTTCTCCCCAACATAATAGGTATATGGCAATTTGTCTTGCCATTTGGTAAGGGGTTAGCTGTTTCATCTTCAACTTCCATTTATAATCAGCGGCCTTCAAGCTAGACTTATCATTGAGTTGTTCGTGACTGAAGGTAATCTTTGGATGAGCTGTGAAAAACTCTTGTTCTTTTTTTTTCCATTCGGCAATTTGTTCTGTAATGGAAACACCTCTCTGCTTGGCCAGCTTGTCGTTTCTTTTCTTGGACTTACCATGCAATTTCATATTCTGAAAACCTATCTCCTCATCCAAATCTAATTGGGCGGCAAAATACCATTTCCTAAAATTTGCGTGTTCTCCTCCTATGTAGGAGACATGTAACGAGACCAGAGCACTATGAGGAGTCGTTCTACTGCTCCGCGAGTCTAGTTGTGACAGGAATAAATGATACGAATTCATCTTTGAGCTTTCTTGAAACCCAAACTTCCTTGTTAAATCATCAAATATACCCAGCAAATCCTGTCTCGTCACGGGAACCTCATCGTCATTAGACCATGTTGGATATTCTAAACCTAACAACTGTTCAACCGTCTCCAAATCAAACGGTGCATCGCCAACCCCTTCTTTATTATCTTGTTCTTTCTGTTCTTGCCCTTGCTGTTCTTGCTGTTCCACTCGTTCTTCAACAGTTTTTGAATAAATTGAATTACTGGTAGACATAATTCGTATCCTTTTGTTCTGTTGATAGAACAAAAGATAAGAAAAAAAAAATAAAAAAAATAGAGACCGAATATAATTATATATATATTACATTGAAATAGACCTAGCCGCTGATATTTCACAAAGGAGAGAAATATTATTCAACTTATTTCTAGCCGCCGAGATCCATAAGAAAAAAGAAAAAACAACGACCCTGTTTTCTTTTTTGTGGAAAATAAAAGTCCGGGTAACGTACTTCCGGGTAAAATTGTTTTTTTTTATCTGGGTAAATTATTTGATACCCCATTTGAAACAAAACCTCCCCATTTAGATGGCATGTCTGGGTAAATAAGCTTATACGCGCTGCGCGTATAGAGTATATATCGGCCTAACTGGTTTTGACAGTGAAAACACTATGAGTTCAAAAAAATTTTTTTTTTTTCTTTCTTTGAACCGTACCGGGTAAAGAAAAAAACCCGACTCAGTTGGTATTGTTTGCGGGAAAAAAACAACAACAACAACTGGAAAAGCACAGGAAAAAACAAGCAGTGAGGCTGTTCAAAGGGGGAGAAGAAAAAACGCGAAATGTCTGAGAGAGAGAGAGAGAGAGAGAGGGTTGCAGTAAAGAAAATCCAGTTTTTTTTCTTTGACCCGATTCGGAAAAACCTTCAAAAGAAAAAAGAAAGAAAAGTTATAAAAATTTTTTTTTTCGTGGTTTTGATGTCTCTTTTCGGAATTCTTGAATTGTGTTTTTTCTTATCTTTTCGTGTTTTAAGTTATACGGCTGTCCCTCTCTCACTATAACACTCTCTCGAGGAAGAGAGATGAGACAGGTTTGAAGTATTTTCTCAAAATTAGAAGAAATCTAAGTAGTAAAGAAAACCCTTGAATGTATGATTTTATTTTCTTTGTACTGAAAACTCAACAATGAGAGGATGAATTACTGCTTGGATTCTTTTCTAAACACAACCCTCTCACTCTTTTCTCTCTCTCTCACAGGTTTTATTTCGTGTTATTATTGAAATCAGATTAGAAGAAAAGAAGGCGTATAGACGGCACATTTGGATTTACGGATTCGAGAAGAAATCAAATAGAAATCAGAAAAAACAACAACCAAAAAAAAAAAAAAAAAAAAAAAAAAAAAAAAAAAAAAAAAAAAAAAAAAAAAAAAAAAAAAAAAAAAAAAAAAAAAAAAATTAGAATAAATAAATAATAAACAACAATGTCTTCTCATTTAAATACAGAATACTTACTTTCTCTTCTTTCTTCTTCTTCTTTTTTTTTTTTCTTTCCCATCTGTTGTTTAAATTTTATGATTTAAACTATAATTCAAAATTTAAGAAATAGAAGTAATTCAAGAAACACAACCAAACAAAACTTTTTCATATTGAAATAGAAAATATAATCAGTGCGAGATCAATTTTATCCAACTTAGTCATTCCTTTTTAATCTCGAGTTATATTATTTTTTGTTTTGAATTAAAAAAAAAAAATTAAATTACCAATTAAATGCAATTCTCCAAGTTAATTACTGCTCTATCTGTTGCTGGTGTCCTAGCTGCTCCAGCTAACTTGCAACACCAACACAAGGACAAACGTGATGTTGTCACCAAGACTGTGCACAACCAAATCACTGTTACTGCTCAAGCCGGTGCTGCTCCAACTGGTTTGTTGAAGGAAGACGCCCTATTGGGTTCCTCTAACCAAGCTACTTCTCAACAAGCTGCTGCTGCTGCTCCAGCCCAAGCTGAGTCTGCTACCACTGAGGCTGCTGCTCCAGCTCAAGCTCAAGCTCAATCCAGCTCTAATGCTCCAGCTCAAGCTGCTTCTTCTTCTGCTCCATCCTCTAACACCAACACTAACACCAACACCAACACTAACTTCAATGCTGCTGGTAAGGGTGTTACCTACTCTCCATACAACGCTGACGGTACTTGTAAGTCTGCCTCCGATGTTGCTTCTGATGTTGCCCAATTGTCTGGTTACTCTATGATCAGACTATATGGTGTCGACTGTAACCAAGTTGAAAACGTCATGAAGGCTAAGGCTGCTGGCCAAAAGTTGTTCTTGGGTATCTACTTTGTTGACCAAATCCAAGCCGGTGTTGACACCATGAAGGCTGCTGTCGAAGCTTACGGTTCTTGGGATGACATCTACACTGTCTCCATCGGTAACGAGTTGGTTAACGGTGGTCAAGCTACCCCAGACCAAGTTGGTCAATACGTCTCCACTGGTAGATCTGCTCTACAAGCAGCTGGTTACACCGGTCCTGTTGTCTCTGTTGATACTTTCATTGCTGTTATCAACAACCCAGCCCTATGTGAATACTCTGATTACATGGCTGTTAACGCTCACGCTTACTTCGACCAAAACACTGCCGCCCAAGATGCCGGTCCATGGGTTTTGCAACAAATCCAAAGAGTCTGGACTACCTGTGGTGGTAAGAAGGATGTCTTGATTACTGAATCCGGCTGGCCATCTCAAGGTCAAACCTTGGGTGTTGCCGTCGCTTCCAAGGCCAACCAACAAGCTGCTATCTCTTCCATTGAACAAACCTGTGGTACCGATGTCATTTTGTTCAATGCCTTCAACGACTACTGGAAGGCTGATGGTGCTTACGGTTGTGAAAAGTACTGGGGTATTCTTTCCAACTAAGTCTGAAGTATGCGTGATTGCATGATTTTTTTTTTGCATTACGACATTCTTTTCTTATTCTTTTATAACTTTTTTCCCCCCCTTATATTATTATATCTATTTTTTTAGTTGTACGGATTACCGATATATAAATAAAAAAACATTACTTTTTAAGTGATTTTTGTTAAAAATTTATATATTTGTCTTGACATATTTAACAGTCCATGATTTCCACGATTTTTTTTTCTTTTCGTGAAACAGCTTCAAGTCCTATATATATATATTTTCCAGTTTCTATGATGAGAAATTCGATGTGAAGATACTGTAAGCGAGGTTCATATTTTAAACCAAACCAAGAACCAAACCAAAACTACACTAAAGTCATTATTTAATGATCATTGGTCTGTCTGCAGAATTGTGTGACCTCAGCCTGTCAGGATGATCCAAGTATATGTGATCCAGATTATTGAGAATATCATACAGAATAACTTTGGATAGTTCTTCGTCTGTATATCTAAATAATCGTTTTGTGACAATTCCATCCGACGTCGCCATCGTTATGTTTATCTTAATCTTCAAGAACTCCTTTTGACCCAGGCCAAATTTTTGATGTAAACGCTCTTTGGTTTGTAAGAAATTTTCTTCTGGTATCAAATCGAAGAGAAATGACACACCGTGTCTATTTTGGGGATCTTTGAAGTACTGGTCTACAATTACCAACTTTCCAGTAATGTCAGGGATTTTGGAACTGGAGGTAGTAGGGACCAAGTCTTCTTCATAACTCATGTTCACATCTTGGTCCGGATCAACACCAGAATTTTCGAGTTTCCTAACTAAACTAGTCTCTTCAGGTAAGATTCTCCCAAAAATCAAAGAAGATTTGCTAATGTTTTTGAAGGTATTATCATCAAACAAAACATTTTGGAACTGAGAACCGTGATTAGTCCACAGCAAGATATCCTTCCTTTCTTCATCTTTGAATTGAACCTTCTTTTGAGCACTATCCAAGAATTCCTTAATAGTGCAATTATTTGGTACTTCAAATTCGTAACAATTGAAGTGAATGTAACTTCCTTGCATCCAATATAATTTGACTGATCTCAAGTGCTCTAATTCACGCAGCGGCATAGTCAATACCTCGTATTCAAAGGGTGGAATTTCATCACAGTTGTAATCTTTCAATAGATAATCATTAAGAACTGATTTGGATTTCAAAGGGAATCTTCCGTTTGCATAAATTGCGTAGAACTTCAAGTACTCTGGATCAACAGAAATATAATTGGCAGCTGCTTTGGCTAGTTCAGATGAATGAATATAGGCTGAAACCCACAAGGAAAAGGCTTCAGGGTAAGAAGAGCCCGATCCATTACCATCACTATTAGTTCTAGAAAACCTAATTTTAACCCTATGTCTTAGATATTTGTAAAATTCGAGGCAGTTATGACAAGGTGGATATATTTGCGATTCTTCATCAGGTTTATCATTTTCGCCTGTAAAATCAAATGCAACAATATCCCCAGTTCCTAATTCAGCGGTGTAAAATTCATCATTGTTCGTTAGCTTTTCCACATGACCTGGCTGAATTTCTTCAAAAAATTGTGTATCTATATCTTTCCCAGTTACTAAATTAACCAAATCTGACAGTACTGTTAACTTTTCCATTTGATTAACTGCACAAAAACCAAATCCAGTCAGTTTTTGGTTGGATTGAGAAAAGTTCTTCAAAAAAATCAAAATATCAGAATTTTCTGCTGATAGTTGTGGCTTCAATTCGGATGTTGCCAAAGTGTCAATGTTATTTCTTAAATTCTGTATTAATTCTGAGGTGATTGATATGTTTTCAAGAAGTCCTTCTTTCTTCAACTTTGCAAGATAGCCCAAGTCTAGATAAGGTTCTTCAACAAAAATATCAATTGATGTTACAACTCCCTCATCACTAGCAGAAAGTGCTTGATCCAAGGTTATGTTATCTTCCACTGTCTTAATAGAGTCTTCTGGACGCAATGTATTGTTTTTTCTATAAGTCATCCTCCAATATCTGACTTCTCTATTGTATGGAATCTTCAGATGTTCTTTCATTTCATCAAATAAATCCTTCAATTTAGTGGTTCTAAGGACCTTCATGGTTAGAGTCTCTTTTGAATTTTTATTCAAATCCTGAGAGAAAAACCCATATTTCTCATGCTGGCATAAGTCAAAACCTTGATAATCTATAAAATCCTCCATTGTGTAAGCACGAATATTAACGTATAAATGAGCCTCTCTAATCTCCCGCTCTCTCTCTTCCCTCTCTTTATTTTCCTCTTGCACTCTTGTGATGACATGCTCTGGGACATCTTTCTCGGTGACTGGTTGTAGTAACTCCTCTTCCTTGTCGGCTCTGATATAGACCAACATATAAGCACTGGTGTGTCTAGCTAAGATATATTCCTGGTACGCTTCTCTTGTCATATTTCTTAGTTTCTCATCTGGAAGAGCGTCCAAACCAAAATTCTCATCGAACACTTGCTTTTTGGTGACTTTCCAAACCCTTTCATCATCAAACCTATACCAAACATCCTCCAGTCCAGGTTTAATCAGAGTGTAATAGTGGCCTGTCGAGATATCACCTGCGTGTACTAAGACACCGTGCAGATTGTAGGTACATGACTGTGACTTGGAAGGATTTTCTTCGGATTGATCTAAATATGAAGACAGGTCAATGGATTCTGGGAATTCATACCTGTCGTTAACTTTAATCATTTGGTCATAGTTGAAATCGTACTCAAATCTTTTCAACTGCAAGTGTAAGACAGGTGGCAAAGCTTCAAAGATAACACCCTTTTCAGCATCTTGTAAACCAAATTCTTGTGCTTGATATTGATTCTCACCGTTTAGCAGCTCTATTTCAATGTAGTTATCAAATGAGTCTTGCAAGCCTTTCATACCTTTAACATTTAATTGCAAATCCCAGAAGTCCTCTACCCTGGAGGACTCATAGTCAACATTGATACATTTGATATAACTTTTCATCTTACCCACAAACATATCATTCAATTGTCCCTCAACGGTGGTACCTTTCATTCTATTTTCCAGTCTATCCATCAAGATTCTATTCAGTTCCTGTACGTCATGTTGTGTGAACGCTTCTGCACTATCCCAACCAAAGGACCTAGTCAGTTCCAGAGTGTCCAGCGGGTATTTAGAGACTTGTAGTTGGTAAAACGACCGTTGCAATGCTAACGGAACACTATTGTTGGGACTCTCGTTTTCTGTGGGTATCTGGTAAACCAATTTTCTGAAATACTTTGTAAAGTAATAAGACTGTAGCAACGAGTTCAAATAGCAAGTGGCACCTTGGTTCTTAAACCCAACATATCCTGTTACCTTTTTAGAATCGTAGTTGATGAAGTTATGCCATAGAACACCTGTGGGGTCCTTCAATATCCGTACAAACACAGTAACATTCAACTGATCATCATTTAGAAAGCCTTGGGGTCTACCCTTTGAAGGGTATTTAAGATGACTCAAATCAATGAAGTTAGCAAACCCCCAATCAGTATCCAAAGAATTGAAACGATGATTTGATTTATTCAGTAATTGCACCTCGGAGTCCTGACCCGGTCTAGACAATGCAATAGCAAAATACGCACAGCAATACCAATCTGGATCTACAGGCTCAGTTTTTTTACCTGTAATTTCATTACCTTCATCCTCACCGTCATCAATCACTCTCTCTTCCCCATGTGGCTCCAAATATATGGCTAAACCTTTATTATGATTACCTTGCGGGAATAGCAACACATCCCACTCAAACTCACCAATCCTTTTTTTAGGAGACATATATTTATGCTCCTTCAACTCAGACCAGTTACTAATAGTCCAAGTAAAAGACCCCTCAGCAACAGCCTCTTGATCCTCCTCCATAGGTGGCAATGCCTCATCTATACTCTTGCCCAAGTCCACAGCCTCTCCAACCTGACCTGTTACTTCAACTTTCTGGCTCATTTATTATATTTGAGTATTTTTGTTCTTGTACAAATCTTAAATCCCACAACTATAATAAAGGATAATACCAATATTACTATAATAATGAAGTGCGTTCTTTTATTTCTTCTCGCTTATTGCCTCTTGCCCTTTATAAAGAAAAGAAAAAAAAACAAAAACACCAGTTAGCTTCTCTAAGTTCAACTTTCTTCTTGAACAAGATTTGATTTCAGAGGAGTAA
The DNA here is from genome assembly GCA_030571395.1 of Nakaseomyces sp. UFMG-CM-Y6046. Classification (NCBI taxonomy): domain Eukaryota; kingdom Fungi; phylum Ascomycota; class Saccharomycetes; order Saccharomycetales; family Saccharomycetaceae; genus Nakaseomyces; species Nakaseomyces sp. UFMG-CM-Y6046. The sequence goes on along the minus strand of JAJLXT010000036.1, from coordinate 41,248 downwards.
ACAAGAATTCTTAATGACTCCCAAATAGTATAATTAAAGTGATTAGAACAGACACTTGATATGAAAGCGACAGTGAGAGAGTAATCCCCTTCTTCAGAGTTCCCTCGTCTCCCTTTTTTTTTTTTTCTTTCTTCCCTTCAGAGGATTACCCGGAATCTTTAATTTTTGATTTTACAACCAAGATCATGATAGTATTAGTATATATGTACTATATTGTTTTTATTATACAATCATTGTACTAATATATAATATATACACAATACATCAATTCACCATTGATGATTGGCTATATCTTGTGTCTTGTAAAGTAAGCTTGTTATTGTCTCTCTTTTTAATTTTGATTATATATTTTTTTGTTTGTTGGAACGATAGTTGTAACGTGGATACCGTACTGGTTCTTCTTTCTTTCTGCAAGGGGAAGGTAATCGGGAAATTACTTTATAATAATATCTTTTACAAAAGGGTGAAGGACTAGGGGGCGCATTGTGTTCTTTTTAATTACTATTCTTCTTGTCTATATTAAATAACAATAAACAAAGGATACAATGAACTCTGTAGTGTTACGAAGTTCTTTGTTGAGACCCGGTCTTATAAGGGCTGGTGTTGCTCTTCGTCCTGGTCTTCCTGTGATGACTAGGCAGGCACTTCGGTATGTCTCGAGTGAGATTCAGCAGAAGGATAAACAGGCAGGTGAGTCTAACACGGCCACCGATACTGGTGTGATTCACAAGAGTGAACAGGAGACACTGATATATTTCGATAACGTTTACCCGAGGGCTACCTCGGTGTGGAACCCTGCGCTATGGTATAATCTACTGTTAAGAAACCAGTCTAGGGAGAGTGTGCGTGAGAAGATTAAGAATTTTGCTAGTCCACAAGACAATCCGATACCGGGCTTGCAACTGAGGTCGACTATCCCAGTCAAGAGAGATGGTGGTGTGTTTGCCACTTTCTTGGTGCCCTTCAACTATACTAAAGCAGAGGTAAACACTATGATCCAGAAGAATACCACCCAGGAGTCTAATAAATCTCTGTTCTCATTTTTCACTGGTTCCACAGCGTTCCCTGTGAAAGGTTCTCCCTGGATTGAGGATCTGAGGAGACTTCCCAATACCACTGTTATAGTTAAATCACAGGGCCCTCCGTTGACCGAGGAAGAAATATACTCTTTGTTCAGGAGATACGGAACCATTATGGATATATATCCACCATCAGATCAGAGTAAATACTACAAAATCAGATACAGGTCGTACAGGGGAGCTATATGTGCCAAGAACTGTGTCTCTGGTATTGAAATCCACAATACCGTACTGCATCTCCAGTATGAAACTATTGTTAAGGGTCATCTAATTAGTAATTTCTATGTCAATCATACCAGAATGGCAATTCCAGTAACAATTGCCCTCCTGTCCATTCTAGCTGTGTTAATTTTTGATCCAATAAGAGAGTTCTTCATCGAACAGAAGATTACTCATCAGTATCAGTTTTCTTGGGATAACAGATACTTTCAACAGATCAAAAAATTGACTTCTACTACGATGTCTTCGTTCAAAAACTACTGGGGTTACGATGACAACAATATTTCCAAGAAACATCTATGGGAAGAGCGTATTGAAAAGATGGATGACCTAAAGATGTGGCTGGAGGAGAATAACAATACTTTTGTGTTGATTAGAGGTCCAAGAGGTTCAGGGAAACATGAACTAGTTATGCAACATACTTTGCACGATAGGGACAATGTCCTGTACATTGATTGTGATAAGTTAATTAAATCGAGAACAGATGCTAAGTTTCTAAGAAATGCCGCTAGTCAACTGGGTTACTTCCCTATTTTCCCATGGATTGACTCTGTTACGAATGTGATGGACTTGATGGTTCAAGGTTTGACTGGCCAAAAGAGTGGTCTATCGGAAACAAAGGAGTCTCAGTTCAGGAACATGCTAACTACTTCATTGATGGCTGTGAGAAGAATTGCCTTAAAGAATTACAAGGCTATCTTGAACGAAGGAAATGATGATGTCAGTATTAAGGAAGAAGATTACCTTCAACAACATCCTGAAGCCAAACCTGTCATTGTTATTGATCGTTTTGAGGGCAAGGCAGACATCAATAGTTTTGTCTACAAGGAGTTGGCTGATTGGGCTGCTATGTTAGTTCAGATGAACATCGCACATGTTATTTTCTTGACAGAAACTGTTGCCGCCAATCAAAGACTAGCAGAGTCCCTACCTAACCAAGTATTCAAGACAATGATTCTATCAGATGCTTCAAAGACTAACTCTAGAAACTATGTGTTATCCGAATTAGTGGAACATTTGAATGCAAGCAAAAAACGTGCACAAGAAGAAAAAGCTAAGGAGTCAGATGAGTCTCCTGAAGAATCTGTTGAAAAATCTGAGTTCGATATCAACGACCCTAGAAGTGTATTAACTGATAAGCAAATTGAAGAAATTGAAGAAGCGTTGGAACCACTAGGTGGTAGAATGCTGGATCTACAGGCGTTTGTGAGAAGAGTAAAATTTGGCGAAGAACCTAAGGAAGCATTAGATAAAATGATCGAACAAGCCTCTGAACAAATCACTCAGATATTTTTGAGTGATAAAATCGAACCCCTAAAGAGTGCACAGGCCTGGGAACTAATAGATTTGTTAAGTCAAAACGACAAGATATATTTCCATGATATCGTGTTCCGTCCATTATTCAAAGCTGCACCAGAATTAGGTGTACTTGAACTAGAGAATAATGGTTTGGTAAGTGTTGCTAGGGATAGAGGTGTTCCAAGGGAAATAAGACCATTCAAACCACTGTACAGGGCAGCATTCCAATACCTAATACAGGACAAAGACCTACGAACTATCTTAATGACCAGATATCATCTGAAGGTGATTAATTTCGAAACAGGAAGGATCAAAAAATGGGAAGAAGAGCTCCGTGCTCTCGGGAAAGTAAACGATCAGAAACTATTCAGGAGTAGACTTGACTACCTGTCCAAGAAAATCTCTACGAGCAGTGATGTGATCAACAAATGCGAGGATGAAATCAAGAAACTTTCGGAAGAATCGAAGAAAAAATGAAGTTAATCTAGTCTATATTCCTCACTAACTAAAAATTCTAAAAAAAATTTTGTGTAGTAAATAAAACAAACGACAAAATCAATAACATTCTTAATTTCTCATTTAATAATGATTGTCTTCAACTTTGTTTTGCGGCAATGGTTGATTATTGCTGTATTGTTCAATTTTTTGTCAGACACCCAATTAAGGTCTCTGAAAAAAAATTTGAGAATGACGTATTTCCACAGTTTTTACTCAGAAAGTGCCGTACAGATGCGACTTTTCATCCTTGAAAAAAAAAACTTAAAAAATTAAATCAATCAGCAATAAAATGCTGGCGATGACCTTTTATTGCTGATTCATCAACCACTCGTTATTTTATATTTAATGTTCTCCAAACTATATAAAAGGTTGTAATACGAATTTTGCAACCCAATTGAGTTGATATCTAGGTGCATACCTGCATACTTCATTTTTTTTTTAATGACCATACACCAACTATGTTTTTGAGTCGAATAAGTTGCAAAAATGGTATTTCTGGGAATAAAGTAATGGCTAGTATGAAGTCTCGAATTCTAGGGCCACAAAGATTTATATATAATCCTATAGTGCGGACCCACTTTCCCAGTAATGTTAGAAATATATCATATAAAACACCTTTACCAAGGATAAAGTTTTCATTTAGTGAGAACTCCCTAGTGTTTACATTGAGAAGGAATGCGTCGACTAAGCCTAAAGTGGTTAAACCGGTAGAAACCAAACCAGAGACAGTAAACTCTGTGAAATCAAAGGCACCAAGCATTTCAGAATTAAAGATTTTGAAGGATTTGTTCAAATATATTTGGCCTAAGGGGAACAATAAAGTTAAAATAAGAGTCATCATTGCAATTTCATTATTGATTGGCGCAAAAGTCCTCAATGTCCAAGTACCGTTCTTCTTTAAACAGATTGTTGATAATATGAATGTTGATTGGTCAGATAGCACTATTGCGCTGCCGGCTGCGATTGGCTTAACGATCATATGTTATGGTTTGGCACGGTTCGGTGCTGTCTTATTTGGTGAGGTTAGGAATGCTGTTTTTGCCAGAGTTGCTCAAAATGCAATCAGAAATGTTTCATTACAGACCTTCCAACATTTGATGAAGTTAGATTTAGGATGGCATTTAAGTCGGCAAACAGGTGGTCTTACACGAGCAATGGATAGAGGTACAAAGGGTATCTCTTATGTGCTGGGTGCTATGGTTTTCCACATCATTCCAATTACATTTGAAATATCTGTTGTTTGTGGTATTCTGACCTACCAATTTGGTGCCTCATTTGCTGGTATCACTTTTACTACCATGTTACTGTATTCAATTTTCACCATCCGTACTACCGCATGGAGAACGCAGTTTAGAAGAGATGCCAATAAAGCTGATAACAAAGGTGCCAGTGTTGCCCTAGATTCATTGATCAATTTTGAAGCTGTAAAATACTTCAATAATGAAAACTATTTGGCAAATAAGTACCACAAGGCACTCATAACTTACAGAGATTCACAAATCAAAGTAGCACAATCACTGGCCTTTTTAAATTCTGGCCAGAACTTGATCTTCACATCTGCATTAACCGGTATGATGTATATGGGTTGTACTGGTGTGATAGGTGGTGATTTGACAGTTGGTGATCTTGTTTTAATTAATCAACTAGTGTTCCAATTATCTGTTCCATTGAATTTCTTAGGTAGTGTCTACAGAGACTTGAAACAGGCTTTAATCGATATGGAGTCTCTTTTCAAACTAAGAAGAAACGAGGTCAAGATTGAAAATACGGTTCAACCAAAGAGCATCTCAAAAGCAGATGGTCCATTTGAAATAACGTTTGAAAACGTAACATTCGGATACGATACCCAGAGGAAAATCTTGAAGAATGCTTCATTTACCATTCCAGCCGGTTTGAAAACTGCCGTTGCAGGTCCTTCTGGTAGTGGTAAATCTACCATCTTGAAACTAGTGTTTAGATTCTACGACCCAGAGGAAGGTCGTATATTGATCAACGGTGTTGATGTAAGAGAGTATGATATTGACCAACTACGTAAAGTTATTGGTGTGGTGCCTCAGGATACACCGCTATTCAACGACACAATCTGGGAAAACGTCAAGTTTGGTCGTATTGATGCCACAGAGGAAGAGATCAACAAGGTCATCGACAAAGCGCAGTTGGGCGGTCTCATAGAGAAACTACCCCAGGGTTCATCAACCATTGTCGGGGAAAGAGGGTTGATGATTAGTGGTGGTGAGAAACAGAGACTCGCCATTGCTCGTGTCTTGCTGAAGGATGCCGACATCATGTTCTTTGACGAGGCCACGAGTGCCCTGGACACCCACACCGAACAATCACTATTAAAAACCATCAGACGTAACTTCAACAGCGGTGAAAAGACCAGTATATACATTGCTCACAGACTGCGTACCATTGCAGATGCAGACAAGATCATTGTCCTTGAAGATGGTTCAGTAAAGGAAGAAGGTACACACCAAGAACTATTGTCTAAGCAAGATTCCCTATATAAAGAACTGTGGAGAATCCAAGAAGACCTAGATCTACTAGAAGATGAAATGCAACAGGAGAAAGAAGAACTAGAACATTTAAGCAAGAAGGAGTGATGTATATCAACATCTAGATATATATATATATACCACAGTTTTTTCGGTAATTGAATCTCTTCAAATTGTAAACTATCCCAATTATAATATCAATCACATTTCCCCCTTCGCCCCTTCTTGAAATCTCAGATCTAAGATCTTGAAAGTACATGATCGTATAACAATTAACTATATATTGTTAAAAATTTGTGGTTAATAAACAAATATTAAACGTAATAATATTGTAATATAATTTTAAATTATTGAAGCAAATGACTTCGATGACTGGAAGGAGTCAGTGGGCTGTACACAGAAACACCCGCACGGATAGTCATTCAATTAAAAAATTTTTTGAAAAATTTTGAAAAAAAAGTAAAAGTTCGGAAAAGGACCTATATAAGCTCATCGAGAAAACGAATCATCTGGGTTTTCCTTGTTTTCTTTTTGTTATTATCTTTGAATGTGTAAAACCTTTTCAAGCAATACCCAAAACCTAAAGCTTAAGTAATGTTTATATAGGTTCTTTTTTTTTTTTTTTTTATATTATTTCTCTTAACATAAACCAGGGAAGAAGTTGGTTTTATATTTTACTAAAAGAGTGTTGTATTTCTGTTCTTCTACAAAAAAGGAATACACTTTGATTATTGATAAACAACAATAATAATAATAATAATAACAACGAAAAAACGACTAGTATTATAAAAATAACATATAATGTGTGGTATTCTTGGTGTTGCATTAGCTGATCAGAGTACTCCTGTTGCTCCTGAACTATGTGATGGTTGTATATTTTTGCAACATAGGGGTCAGGATGCTGCTGGTTTGGCCACCTGTGGTTCCCGTGGTAGAGTGTACCAATGTAAAGGTAATGGTATGGCCAGAGATGTTTTCACTCAACAACGTGTTGCTGGTTTGGCAGGCTCTATGGGTATTGCACATTTGAGATACCCAACAGCCGGTTCTTCTGCTAACTCCGAGGCCCAGCCCTTTTATGTCAATAGTCCTTACGGTATCAACTTGGCTCACAACGGTAACTTGGTTAACACAGTATCGTTGAAAAGATATATGGATGAGGATGTCCACAGACATATCAACACTGATAGTGACTCTGAACTGTTGTTAAATATTTTTGCTTCGGAGTTAGAGAAACATAACAAATACAGAGTCACCAATGAGGATGTCTTCCATGCTTTGGAAGGTGTATATAGACTATGTCGTGGTGGTTATGCCTGTGTTGGTATGCTTGCTGGTTTTGCCTTGTTCGGATTCAGAGACTCCTACGGTATTAGACCTCTGATGTATGGTGAAAGAGTCAATGAGGACGGTTCCAAGGACTACATGTTGGCTTCTGAAAGTGTTGTTCTTAAAGCCCATGGTTTCACTAACTGTGTCGATATTAAGCCAGGCCAAGCTGTGATTATTCCTAAGGATCCTAAGGACGGTGAACCAGAGTTTAGACAAGTTGTCCCCATGGACTCTTACAGACCTGATTTGTTCGAATACGTTTATTTCGCTAGACCGGACAGTGTTTTGGATGGTATCTCTGTCTATCATACCAGATTGGAGATGGGTAGAAAGCTGGCTATGAACATCAAGAAGCAAGTTGATGAGAACGAGATTGATGTTGTCATCCCGGTGCCTGATACAGCCAGAACAGCAGCATTGCAATGTGCAGTTGTTCTAAATAAACCTTACAGAGATGGGTTTGTCAAGAACAGATACGTCGGAAGGACATTTATCATGCCAAACCAAAAGGAAAGAATATCATCCGTTAGAAGGAAACTAAATCCCATGGACTCAGAATTCAGAGGCAAAAACGTGTTGATTGTTGACGACTCTATTGTGAGAGGTACCACCTCCAGAGAAATTGTTAACATGGCCAGAGAGTCAGGTGCCCAGAAAGTTTACTTTGCCTCCGCTGCTCCAGCCATTAGATATAATCACATCTACGGTATTGATCTTACTGATACAAAGAACTTGATTGCTTTCAACAAGTCGGACGAAGATGTAGCCACGGCTATTGGCTGTGATAAAGTCATCTACCAATCTCTTGAAGACCTGATTGACTGTTGTAAAACTGATGAAATTTCCAGGTTTGAAGTAGGTGTTTTCACCGGTAATTACGTCACTGGTGTCGAGGATGGCTATCTAATAGAGTTAGAAAGAGTCAGAGCCGAAAACGCCATTACCACCGATATGAAACCTGAGAGCGATATTGGTCTTTACAACAGTGCTGACTACTCAAATTAATTTTTGAGTTGGATTCAACTACAACAAAAAAGAGAAGATATACATACTATAAATATAAGCACACACCAAACCCCTAAGATTATAAAACCATCTCATTGCATCAAATAGTGAACCATTTCTTTGTGGGATCATGTACATTAGACTCTAAATACAACATCTTATATACTAATACCCAAATTGAAGGAATATATATATTTTAAGGGTTTCATTCATCATCGCATCGCGAAGAGTTTTGATTTTTTTGAACTAAGAAAAAAGAATGAAAAATTAAAAAAGTGTAAACATTGAAATTATCAATTAAATATTCAATGTCCAATCTTAAAGAACTACTGGTTGGATAAGTTGCTGTACTGTAAAAAATGTGGTGATGTTAAAAGAATTACTAGAGGATTTGTATAAACAGAAATTTCCTGCGGAGAAAACGGTTCGAGTTGTGATTTGTACGCCAAATGATGCGTTATTGAAGGACTTTGAAGAGCAATGTATTGAGAACCGAATAAAGTTTCAGGATCCACTGATTTCCTTTGATTACAAGGTCTATAAAGTCAATGATGGTGAATTGCAGGTGACTCTGGAGCTTTATGCTATAACTACTAAATTCGATAAATCCAATGCTAATGTAATATCGCCTTTTGTACCAAGTGACAAAGGAGAATTGGTCAAGTGGGTATTTCTGTTGGACTGGTCGGCAATGAGTCAAGGAACCTGGATGCGGTATCTCGAGAACCAGGTCAGCGACTTGACTGATAATGGCTACTCAATTAATAAATCCAACGTCATGGTATGGTGCATGAATGCACAGTATATGTACGACATCCAAAGGAACGATGTACGATGGGAACCATATCATTTTGATTATTTGCAACAGTGTCTGCGGTCTCAGGTGTATTATATCAATGGGTCACTCATATATGTTGACGGCGAACGATTTTACAGAAATAATCGTCAGTTATTCATTGACCTTTGTCTCTATGAACCCGGTGGAACCATCGACACTTTAAAAAAGTACACTGAGATGGTGAAATTCTCTGAAATATGCATTCCATTTAGTATGGATTCTCCCGAATTCATCAAGACCCTTGATGAGGACTTTGATCCCTCAAGAATACTAAATCCGGGGTTTATACAAGACCATTATGAAAGAGTGATACCAGCATCGAAACCGTCACCATCAGAATCTCAAAATACTTTTGAAAGGGTTCCTTACCTTGACATTCAAAAAGAATTGAAAATGATGTATGAGGAATCGAAACAGAAAGGTAGAGAAAGCCTTCATAAATGACTGAGTGTGATAATACCGTATCATATACTGATATATGACAAAAGACAAAAAAAAAAAATAAGAAAATTATATCATTGGTCTTATAGAATTAATATATAGACGTATATATAGGGGATTGATGATCCTATAGATTTGTTATTTTTTTTTGTTTTTTTTAATGTTATTATGAATTGAATATGACGTTATTGTATTTTTTGGTATGAATTTAGAAATAAGAAAAGGAAAGGTAGAGTGTTAAAAGTGGAAAATTGTAGCTTCACCACACACCTTTTCGATGATCTCCTTGTCGGAATCGTAGCCGACATAGGCGACGTAACCGGGTTCGCCTTTATCTTCGTGAACAGGGTAGTGGATAGGCTTCAGGTCCATGTTCTCCTTGATGCAGAAGGACACGGCCTCATCATTAGGCTCGTAGTCTCTTGTGATTCTCTTCAAAATGGTTTTGTATTCACCCCTCTTGTCGCAACTTGGACCGCCGCGAGCCCAGATCTTGTTGACGCTACTGCCGGAGGGACCGACGTGCTCCATGGAGGGCGTGCAGTGAAACCACTCGTAATTGATCCTGGTTCCGTACTTGAAGTACTCGACGGCTGCTATTATCGACAGCGAGACCACGAGGACGCTGAGCAAGTTTAGGTACTTCGGTTTTTCTGAATAGACCATGGTGTATTGTGTTTAATTTCTCTATAAATTGGGGGGGTTATATCGATGTCGAAGTAGATGAATTGTGAAAACTCTCTTCTCCCCATTGTTTATTGTTATTGTACCTTAAATTATAATTTATTTTTTTGTTGTTAATTTATTGAAATTTGCAACCAAGAAAATTTTCCCCTTCCGGTTCCGCGGAAACAAGACCCCGGAAACAGTCACGTGTTGACATTAACAATAATAAATAAATGTATATACATATATCTATATATATAATATTGTGATAGTGTCCACCATAGAGGTTGATTATGATTTCTTTTTTTTTATGATTTTGTATATTTGTTTTTATATTGTATATTGAAAAAAAGTCGTTAAAAAGAGAGAGATAGAGACACTATAAAAAAAAAAAAGAGACAGAACTTACAACTTGAATCCGTTTTGGATCCATTCGTTGAGCATACTCAAGGAACTTTCTGGCTGGTCGTATGGGACCATGTGACCACCGTCGAAGAGTCTTAGGAAGGTCAAGTTCTTGTAGCTCTTGACCTCACCAGCTACTTCGTCGGAGATGGAAGCGGTCCAGTTGCGGACAGGTTGCTTGACGAAACCTTGGGAGTGTTCCCATTGTAGTTCGTTGGTCCAGGCTCTGTTACCCATCCAGTTGCAGATAAAGTCCTTGTCACCGGCGTAGATTAGCACAGGGAGGCCCTTCTCCAGGATCTCGATGACTTGTTTGTGGTAAGGCTTCATCCAATCACCGTTGAACAAAAAGTTTCTGTTGATGTCGAAGTTACAGGACTCGTAGTTGTCCACTTCGGCACCGACGGCTTCCTTGACGTAGTCGAGGTTCAGGTAGTTGTCGATGTATTCTAGCTCGGAGTAACATAGGGAACCGCCTTCACAGTCCTTTCTTACGTCGTAGACATTCTTACCTGTTCTTTGGAAAGGACCGATTTGGGCGTTGTTACAGTATATGGAAGCAGGGACACAGGACCACACGGATTCGGATTCGTAACATGACTCAATCAGGGACAGACAACGGTCCAAGGAGTTGGCCATACCTTCACATTCTTCTGGGGAAAGCACAGGGTCTGCGCCACTACCTTCACCACAAGCCATTGGCTTATAGTATCTGTATTGGGTCAATGGGTCGGTTAGACCGTTACCGATCAAAACGGAGGTCAAGTTGAAGTTTCTCTCTTCCTCGGAGTGAGACAAGATCTCGGAGGCGAAGACAGGGATGTAATGGCCAGCATAAGACTCACCTGCGATATGGAAGTCCTGACCGTGTTTCACGTATTCAGGGAACTGCTTGAAGAACATCTGCAAGAAGGCGTAGACATCCTTACCAGCGGCGACAGTGTTTGAGACACCACCTTTAGAGTTTGGTCCCGCATAGGAGAAACCAACGTTGACAGGTTGGTCCAAGAAGATCACGGAGGCATTGCTATTCCAGGAGTAAGGGTTCTTGACGGGTTTCAACGTAGTACCATCGATCGACGAAGGACCCAACTCGAAGAACAAACCAGTCAAGGAAGAACAACCGGGACCACCGTTCAACCACAGGATAACAGGGTCCTTTGCAGGGTCGTTACGAGACTCAAAGAACCAGAAGAAGAAATGCTTGTCCTCTTCCTCGTTATCCAGATAACCCGTGTATTGTTTAACATGAGGGTCTACACCCAATTTCTTGGGGTTCACCACTTTATTAACTCTCAATTGATGGACATCATCGTTATCCATCTTAACCACATGGTCCCACTTCTTCTTCTTCTTAATGTTAACACGAGGATTCTTCACATCCTGGAACAAGATATCATCCAGAGAGGATGGGAACATCATCCCAGCCTTTAGGGCAGGAGACATCTTCTCCTCAACCAACTGTTCCAACTCCTTCTGGAACACACCTTGCCTGAACGGCAAACTAATAGCAGACGCACCAGCGAGCACCACAGCAGCAGTAGCAACAGTACCCAACTTCATTATTGTTTTTTTTTTTGTAATTGTATATTTTGAATTGTTAACAATATAATATAATCTACTATATATAGAATAAATAGAAAGATAGAGAGAGAAAGAGAGAAACAGCCCCTCACCCTTATATATATTACACACACACACCCCTTGACAGAGGACTCACAAGAGACACAAAAAAAAAAGAATAGATTACCCTTACAGTACATCACTGTTTACTAAATCAGGTGATAATGGGTCACTTTATCTCTATATCATCATATACTACATCACACCATGTTACGTATCACAATATATACACACTCACGATATACATCATATGAAATATACGTACCACAGCACCTGGACCACGAAAACAAAAAAAAAAAGTAATCACCCCCCACAGGACACGCGAAAAAAAAAATAAAAATGAAAGAACAAGCTACACGGGGTGGAAGGTAACCCGGTGTGAAAAATTGAATTAGAAAAAGAAGAAAGTTTTTGTCTCTGAGAGACACAGCCATCCTCGCAGAGAGAGAGAGAGGAAGGGATGATCGAGGCGTTGGTTTGTGTGTGTGTGTGTGTGTGTGTGTGTGTACGGTGGTTTGAGTGTGTATGTGTGTGTGGGGAGGTGGTTGTATTGTACATTGTAGGTTGTACTGTACATTGTATTGTATTGTACTGTACGTATTTATTTATTTATCATTTCTTTGTTTGTCTGTGTGTCTGTCTCTGTCTCTGTCTCTGTCTCTGTCTCTTCTACAATGTCAAAAAATTTTTTTTTCTGGTTCTATTTTTGATTTGTTTCTTTATTTAATTGGGAAATATTCTTGATTTCTCTCTCTTTCTCTTTATAAATGGGTTTTATGTATATTATATTATAGTCTGATATATTCATTAAGAGAGTGCAATAGATCAAGCTATATTATCTTTTTTTTTTTCAAGATGGTTGCTATGCATTTCAGGAAGAAGTCGAATTTGAGTAATGGAGGTGCCTCTGATGGGGATGAGCACAGGCTGTCGGATGTGAAGGTTTCCAAGGAGGACGCCGCAAGATTGAAGATTCGTACTGCCTCGGTGAACGACCCGATCCTGGATGCCGTGAATGAGGCCCAGCCTTTTGAACAAGCAGCTGATACCTTCCATGATAACATGAACAGACAGTCATACTTCTCGACCGACGGTGGTAACGTGCTACGTGATGTGTTCGGGCAACCGATCACGACGGCCGACATTTCTAACCCTACGCGGGCTAGGGATGAGAGACCGCTGGACACAATCAGGAGTTTTGAGTATGCTGTGAGTGGTGATCCTAGCTGGGCACAGCAGTTGGAGACCGCTACGTACGGGTTCCAGCCACGTCCTGACTTCCCATTGTTGAACCCATACGCTGCTAACGGTGCCGGTGCTTCCCAAGGTGCGTATGGCCAGCAGGCCGTCTACCAGGCTCCTGTTCATGATGCCGGTGAGAAGAAGAAGGCTAAGAGGAACTGGTTCGGTAAGAAGAAGAAGTCCAAGGATTAAAGAAATTAAAAAAAAAAAACACTAAGTTCTTTCTATACCCCTAACATTCACTTCTCTCTCTCTTTTTTTTTATTAACGGTCGATTTTTATTATTATTATTACTTTTTTATCTTATCTATATCTATAAATATACAAATTACGTTTACTCCTCTCCCTCCCCCTTATATATCAATACTGAAATTTTTACTAAACTATTGCCACGATTGCTACTGCAACAAAGACTTCTCGATCCTCTCCATCTTTTCAAGAATTATCTTGTCCTGGTCATCCATCTTCTGTTCAATCTTGTCCAGCATTGCCATCCATTGCTGTTGTCTCGTGGATATTGCGGTGATGTCACGCTGTAAGGTGGATATACACTCGTACGTCGCAGTGACTTTGCTATCCAACTCGTTGTAGCTCTGTAACCGCTTCACCAAGTGCGGCAGGTGGTCTGTATACTCGTCCAGCACCGCATAGTTTCTAAGCAGATGCCCGTGTCGTACTTCGTCGCCGATGAACTGGTCACGGAACTTGTCGTGCTCCACGTGATTCTGTTTTGACACTTTGCCCACAAGACTCTGCTCGTACTCCCGGCTGAGTTGCTGGAACTTTTTCTGGAACCTGTCCAGTATATCTTCCTCCTTTTCAGAGAGAGACGACGGCAATGGCGACGACGATTCTATCAACATTAGTCGCCTGTATATGTCGTTGATCTCGTGCGATACAGTGTTATCACTATCGGATCTGTATCCAACTTGTTTTTCCAATCGGTCCAGCCGTTGCTCCAGTCTTGTAAACTTACTCAATTGCGCATTGTTGAATTTCAATGGCAGAGTGATGGCATGGCCGCCGTCCTCTGACTTTGTCATTATTTGAAACTGCTTCACTAGTTTGTATTGATTGTCTAGGGACTCCCGAGTCAACTCACCCGCCATTACTTCCAGCTCACGTATATCACGGATATCGTATTTACCAGTAATCCGTAGTTTCTCTAGCTTACGCTTGACCAATTGCAACTCGTTTTCTCCCTCATCATCCAGCTTCAACCCAACGCGGTCCCGCCGCAAATGCTCTTCCAGCTCACTACTAAGCTTCTTTATATCATTGACACTCTCAACCACAACACCAGACACATTGCTAACCTCGTTCTCATCAACATAGCCCAGGGGCACCTCTGTCAATTCCTGTACCTCATCGCCCAGCACTTGCGCATGGCTGCGGTACTCCGTCGGCTCATCAGACAACTCTAACCCCAGCCTATCCAAATCATCTTCAACACTCAATTCCATGATTTGTTAATATGATATATTGCCATGTTTTTTTTTTGTTGTATGATAAATTCTATGTTTCTTCTGTTCAAATAGCTGAATTGATAAGAATCCACTTTAACAAGTAGAAGAAAAAAAAAATAGCGATAAAGCATTTCAACAAGAACAACTCTGAGCTACAAACAAAAAGGGAAGTTTCGCTACGAGGCAACCAAAAGAAATGGTAATGTCGCGGTTGAGTCGACTGGCTGATTTACAAGCACGTTATAACATATTTACACATCTCAATGCTGAGGTTTTGGAACAAGGAACGAGGAGCCCCGGAGTGTTGGGCGGGTTGGTTTGCGCTATCAAAGACAATATAGTTACGAAGGATATGCCTACGACGTGTGGTTCTGAGCTGTTGAGGCGGTATCAGTCGCCTTACGATGCCACCGTGGTTAAGTTATTGAAGGCGAGTGGCAGTTCTGTGCTTGGGAAAACAAATTTAGATGAGTTTGGGATGGGATCACGGGGTATTCACTCCTGTTTTGGGCCGACATATAACCCCTTGTACCCAGAAACAGAACAAGTAATTATGGGTGGGTCTTCATCTGGTTCTGCTGCCGCGGTGGTGAGTGACCTGGTGGATTTCAGCCTCGGAACTGACACTGGTGGGTCGGTACGGCTGCCGGCTGCCTATGGATCAATATATGGGTTTAAACCTTCTTATGGGAGGATTTCGAGGTTTGGAGTTGTGGCGTATGCTCAATCTCTGGATACTGTAGGGATACTGTCAAAGGATATATCGATTTTGAGGAAAGTATACGATGTTCTGAACCAATATGACGATAAGGACCCTACGTCACTAGAGCATAGACTGAGAGAGAAGATTCACCAACTATATTCGGAAAACCAATTGGCTGAGAAAAGAACATACCGAATAGGTATTGCTAATGAGTTTAACCAAGATCACATACCTAAGGAAATCTTGTCAACTTTACTGGATTTTATTTCGAAGTTGATGAAGCAAGGACATGAAGTATTACCTATCTCCATTCCCTCAATAAAGAATGCACTTCCAATATATTACACAATCTCTCCAGCAGAAGCTGTATCGAATCTATCACGTTATGATGGTATTCGTTATGGTTACAGAGATTCCGAATCAGATATTAGCGATAATGTCTTGTTTGCACCAACAAGAAAGAATTTTGGCAAGGAGGTCAGGAATAGGATATTACTTGGAAATTATAACTTGTGTTCAGAATCTTTCAAAAACAACTACATTAGGGCACAAAAACTGCGGGTACAATTGATTGATGAAATGGATGCAGTATTCAAGACCCCAAATGTACTTCTAAATAATAAAGAGGTCACCAGATCTAAGGGCAATGTTGATTTGATCCTCTGTCTGACGTCAATGAACACACCAAAGGGATTGAAAGACTTTAGTTCAGCTGAGTTAGATATTCCAACCAATGAATATGTGAATGATATCTTCACCATGCCGATGTCTCTGGCAGGTTTACCAACGTTATCATTACCCCCAATCAAAGGGAAACCAATTGGAGTTCAAGTAGTCGGTCAATACGGTTTTGACGATGTCGTCTTGGATTTTGCAGAAAAGGTAAATAATATTTGAGTTACAACTTGTAAATATATAGGGTATCAATGTAATGATTAGTGTATCTATTATTGCATAATATCTTCAACTAATGGAACTATAATATCATATGAAAAAAGTACAAATAGAAAAAAAAAATAATACATGAAGGAATATGTGTTATGTATACAATAATTAGTAAAATGATGAAAGTTTGACTGTACGGTAAAACATAAATACAATAATAAGGTTCAAAATAAATCTATCACACAGGCAAAACCCTAACTCCGGCCAACTTATCAACAACTGGTGCGACAACAGGGTTAGATAAGATAGGACCGATAATCGGCAAGGATCTCAAGAATTGGACAATAACTCCGAAGAAGTCGCCAAACAGACCTATAATACCCAAAGACTCAACCAAAAACCCAATAAAAGTCCATTTCATTAGGATCATTAATATACCAAGGATGAAGAAGAAGGAACCACGCCTTTTTGTTGGTCTGGAGAAGAATATAACGGTTTTTTGAGTACCAATTATCAGTACCACACCAATTAGGAATAATATGTTACCTAATGCAAGTAGTGCACGGTCAAAGAAGGTAAATATACCAAATAGGAAGAATAGGAAACCACCGAAGGTGAATGCGACACCAAATTCTAGAGCACAAAAAAAAATAAGAATCGAAGTTGAAGAGTAAAAATTTAGTTGTTTGAGTGAGCACTTACACCACTTCAAATCAGCTCTTTCTAAACAATCAATTCAATTCATATATCAGTTGTTAGTATTAAATCCACTTCATTTTGTTTATTAATTTTTTACTTGAATTTGGAACTTAAATAATTGTAGAAGCAACAGTCATTCTCAAGACAAATCTAATGAGCACATACTTTGAGACTCAGATAGCCACATATTTGATCGATATTGGTTGTAATACTTGTGGTAAAATCACCTTGCCAAGATTAGATCACAAAAATTTTAAATCAACTGTGCCTTTATGTATAAACTTCATCATCAACGTTATTTTTTTTTTTTTTTTTGGGTTGGCGTTGAAAGCTGTCTTTTTTTTTTTTTTTTTTTCGTGACACGCCAGCAGTACCCTTTTAAATGCACGTGACTGCATAATAGAAAACATATTTGGAAGTATTGGGTTATATTATATTATTCATTTTAGTAATGCTATACTGTATATACTATGTTAAATCCTCACTTGTCCAGGTCAACACGTCAATATGTTATTTAGGTACGTTGGCAGCATGTAATATTATGATATAATGAAGTACTTACAAAAGGAATTTGAAATAATGGTCTATGTGATTGAAATATGGTTTGTATATAAATATAATAATAGTAACAGAAAAGAAATAGCGATTGTAGATAAATATGACAGTCCTGGAGAATATTGAAGTGAAATTACGTTAAAAGAAAATAAAACCGACAGAAACAAAAATGGTAGTAATAAAAGAAACAAAAAACAAAGGGTGTAATGAGTACTTAAAAATCATATCACAATACCCATTTCGTCATCATCATCGTCGTCATCATCATCTTCATCAATGTCCATGATCCTTTGCGAAGGTTCGACAGTTCTCACGTTTGGAGTGCTAGAAGTGTGTAGTATAGACGGTTTAACATTCATGATAACACCACTATCATTGCTTGTGATGTTCGTGGTGTTGCCAGTACTAGATACTCTCACACTCTGCTTTCCGGCTGACCCTAAGCTTGTAGATGAGTTTTTTCTTGAAAGAACTCTTGGTGTACTGAAGTTAGATTTAGACTCGGGTGTGGTACTGAAGCATCCATTCATTAGTGATCCTAGTGGTGGTTTAGGATCCAATACAAATGTAGAGTTCTTCTTAATCAAGTTAGTTTGCTTGCTTGGGGATGCAGAGCCCATGTGACTGCTGGAACTGTTAGGTTTCAAAGAGGTCATTGACAAAGTTCTCTGTAAGGTGTCCTTAATGTTTTTCAAACTCTTTTCTCTTGCACCACTGTTTAATTGTTGTAGGTTTGAGTGACTGGAATGGGTACTCTTTCTCAAGATCTTTGGTTCTGCCTTAAGTGATCTTGCAGAGATGGCACTTAATAAATTAGTTTGTGACATACTTGGGGAAGGTGACAAAGATGCAGCTGAAGAGAGAGCTGAATTTGCAGAAGAGTTCTTTGTGAGTGGGGTTCTCAATAAGTGGAAAGAGTTTGTGGAATGGTTACGTTTCAATGTCTTTCTCCTGTCCATGAAGTTGTATGAGGATGAGACCGGAGTAAACTTAAAGAATTCTTTCAAGAACGGGTGGGTTTTCAAATCCTTGGCCGTGGGTCTCTTATCTTGGTCCTTCTCAAAGCAAACCTCTAGAAAATCCCAGAATGTGGAGAATTTAGGGTTCTTTTGGTCATCCTCATCGATGTAATAGTCCACCTTCGAAATACAATCAACGGTCTCATCATCGGTTTCACAATCAAATGGGGTGTACCCTAGTGCCATAAAGTAAGTCAAGACACCCAGAGCCCAGATGTCGACGGGTGTAGAGTATTTAGGAATCTTCTCAATTTCTGCGGTGGAGTCAATAGA
Organism: Nakaseomyces sp. UFMG-CM-Y6046; assembly: GCA_030571395.1. Classification (NCBI taxonomy): domain Eukaryota; kingdom Fungi; phylum Ascomycota; class Saccharomycetes; order Saccharomycetales; family Saccharomycetaceae; genus Nakaseomyces; species Nakaseomyces sp. UFMG-CM-Y6046. The sequence continues at coordinate 22,506 of JAJLXT010000036.1, read as the reverse complement.
ACTAACGTTTTTGCAGGCAACAATCTCAGGGGATATATAAGAGATAGTACCGACGTATTCTCTCAGTGTTGTGGTGCTATCGACATTAACCCTGGTGGCCAGACCAAAGTCAGCCAGAATCAAATCGTGTGCAGACAGGTCATAAGTGCTGTGTTCCACGGTCCCGCTAGGTTGTGGCTGTCTCTTCAGTCTGAACAACACGTTCTCAGCCTTGATATCTCTGTGCACTATACCATTCGAGTGCAAGAAGTCCAGTGCACTAATCAAGCACGCGGTGTATGGCTTCACCTGTGTCTCCAAGTCCAAGTGCTGGTTCTTTATAATAGTGTCATAAAGGTCATCCTTCTGACACAGTTGTGTGATCAGCACGATATTCTTAGAAGTCTCAAAGAAGTCATACAGTTGCAGGATGTGGTGATGGCCGTCGAAATGGGAACAGTTCCCACCAGAGGTGCTGTGTAGCAGAGACGACGTCGAGGACAGCTCCATTGTACGTATCGTCTCACTGATATGTTTCAACAGCTCAAACTCCCTCTGTATCAACTTCAACTTATCCTGAACGATAGCCTTGTTGATCAACTTCATAGCAAAGAGGTCTCTGGTGTGTATGTTCATACACTCCTTCACCACACTGAAATGCCCATCGCCCAGTGGATCCTCATCCTTCCTGATCACATACTTACATTGCAACGCCTTCTCCTGCTCGCTGTCAGAGTCTGACCTCATCTTATTGTTTTTCAAAAACGAACCGTAGTCGGAGGAGTAATCCTCCATTGTCTCTTCAATCGCAATATCCATATCCTTCAGCATTTAAAACAACCACTTGTCCTTCAACTTATTTCTTATTATAGGACAAAATGAAAATGTTGTAATTTTCTTTCCCCTTTCTTCTTACTTCTTCCTATATATATAAGAAGTTAAAAAGAAAATGTCTCTTTCTCCTCTTTGCTAAAATAATAAATACTATAAAAGAAATATTTTATATTTTTTGCTTTTAATAAAGAGAGTTGTGACCCCGCGTTAAAACAAGAAGTACTCAAATATGGTGGGGGGGGTGCTATTATCTTTGCTTTTTTTTTTGATGACCCCCCCACCCCTTTGTCTCTAACAATCACCCGTACAAGATTGTTCCGTGTCAAAGTGCCGTTGTTGTTCTTCACTTTTTTTTGCTTCGAGAGACAGCGATGATGAAGGGTTGTTCCGCTTCTCTCTGTGTGCGTACGTGGGTTTTACTGAGAGATAACAAACAACAACAGCAACAATATTATAATTGTTCCGGATCGGAACAACCCTTTCTTCGAGAAAACAATGGGGTCCAGTAGAGGAGGGGATGTTTGTTGGTAAATCGGAATTTGTAGTTTGACAATGGTGAAAGGAGAGCTACAAGGAAAGAAAAAAAAGGAGAAACTGCGAGATTTAAACATGATGACACACACACACAGAGATATGGTGGTATTGTATTGATATAAGAGAAAAAAAAAACAGGAGGGGAAGGGGGTCGTGGGGAGGTGTATTGATAATAAGAAGGGGTTGTGAGATGTTATATATGGTATAGAAGTAACAGAGAAGGAAGGAAGGAGGGGAATCTCCCCTCCTTCCTTCTCACTACTCTCTTTTTCTCTTACAGTATATAACAAGATAGTGGTACAACCTTCTTGATAGTGTATCACCATCCACTAATAGTCACCAGATACATATACTTAAACACGAACAGCTATTCTCTTTTGTAATTAAAGATTCCGGGTAAGGTTTGGAAAAAATTTTTTTTTTTTTTTTTGTTGGTGAAAATTTGCGATGAGCAGCTCATCGCATCCTGGGATGAGCTGTGGGTGGTATAACAAAATTATTGTGTGGTTTTGTGATTTATATTGGGTATTTGTGGTTCTTTTTAGGTCATTGTTTCTAACTTTAATTTTGGGATTTTAACATCTGAAACCAACTAAGGAAAACAATCCATACAAGATGTCTGATAAGAAGAGGTCTAGAGAGGAAGACAAAGAGGAGTTAGTTGTGAGGCCTGATGTCGAGTCTCAGGATGTTGACTATGCCTTCGATTCCTTGAAGCTATCTGCTCCTACTATGCGTGCCATTGAGAAGATGGGTTTTAAGAAGATGACGCCAGTTCAAGCCAGGACTATTCCACCACTGATGGCTGGTAGAGATGTGTTGGGTGCTGCCAAGACTGGGTCTGGTAAGACCTTGGCTTTCTTGTTGCCTACCATCGAGCTATTACACTCTTTGAAGTTCAAGCCAAGAAACGGTACTGGTGTTATTATTATTACTCCTACCAGAGAGCTTGCTTTGCAGATTTTTGGTGTCGTTAGGGAGTTGATGGAGTTTCATTCACAGACTTTTGGTATTGTTATCGGTGGTGCTAATAGGAGACAAGAAGCAGAGAAGTTGATGAAAGGTGTGAATTTGTTGGTTGCCACCCCAGGTAGATTGTTGGATCATTTGCAAAACACCAAGGGTTTCATTTACAAGAACTTAAAGGCTCTAGTTATCGACGAGGCCGACAGAATCTTGGAAATTGGTTTTGAGGACGAAATGAGACAGATCATCAAGATCTTGCCAAATGAAGATAGACAGACTATGTTGTTTTCTGCCACGCAGACCACCAAGGTTGAGGACTTGAGTAGAATCTCCTTGAGACCTGGTCCGCTATTCATTAATGTTGTCTCTGAGAAGGATTCTTCTACTGCCGATGGTTTGGAACAAGGTTACGTTGTATGTGAAAGTGACAAGAGATTCTTGCTGCTGTTCTCCTTCTTGAAGAGAAACCAGAAGAAGAAGATAATTGTCTTCTTGTCCTCTTGTAACTCTGTCAAATATTACGCTGAGCTTCTGAATTACATCGACCTACCAGTCTTGGAATTACACGGTAAGCAAAAGCAACAGAAGAGAACTAACACCTTTTTTGAATTCTGCAATGCTGAGAGAGGTATCCTGATCTGCACAGATGTTGCCGCCAGAGGTCTGGATATCCCAGCTGTTGACTGGATCATCCAATTTGACCCACCTGATGATCCAAGAGATTACATTCACAGAGTCGGTAGAACTGCCAGAGGTACTAATGGTAAGGGTAAGTCTCTGATGTTCTTGATTCCAAACGAACTAGGTTTCTTGAGATACTTGAAGGCAGCCAAGGTACCACTAAACGAATATGAATTTCCTACAAATAAGATTGCTAATGTTCAATCACAATTAGAGAAGCTAATAAAATCTAACTATTACTTACACCAAACAGCTAAGGATGGTTACAGATCTTATCTACAAGCATACTCTTCGCATTCCTTGAAAACTGTCTATCAAATAGATAAATTAGATCTAGCCAAGGTTGCTAAGTCCTATGGTTTCCCAGTTCCTCCAAAGGTTAACATCACCATTGGAGCAAGTGGTAAAACTCCTGTTACTAAGAAGAGAAAGACTAGCAGACACTGAATCAGGGAACGATGAAGTGTATTATTAATGATAAAACTTAATAGAACTAAATTAAAGTAATCCAAGTAAGCAAAAAAAATAAAAATGTATATTAGAAATTATCGCAATATTGTCGACAAAAGGAAATTTTCAACTCAAATACTGCAAAATTATTGCTTTTGAGAGAAGATCATTGTTTTCTGAATAGGATTATTTTCGTATGCGTCCTTTAACAACACCCATAACACCATTAAATAATAAAATGGATTGTCCCTCATTAAGATCATCGATTTTTATATCATTCGACTGTATTATCCTTCTTTTAATTAAATAATGTCTCATTGTTCCGCAAAGACAACCACTTCGAAGTGTAGGGGTGATTAGTTTGTCATTATTGTTTATAACAGCAACATTTGTAATTGATCCCTCCATTAAAATGCGATTTTTGTTCCATACCAATATCTCAGATTTACCAGTTAAGCCAAGTTTGGATCTCATTGCTTCCATTCTCTCTCTTGCTGCAGAATAGTGTTTTCTATTTGTACTCTTCAATGAAGTCAAAACAGAAGTTTCTATTGGTTCTGTATCGATGAATACATCCCAAACATCCTCCTTTTTGATGTCGTTCATTTGGAATAAAGGTTTAAGTAAGGTTTCGGTAAAATAATTTTGAGTTGCTGAAAACTTGCCCAGAACATGAGCTTGAAATTCTAAAGAGTTATCCGGTTTCAATAATACTCTCATCTTGTATGCTTCGGTATTGTTTTGTAAATGGATCATTTTCTCGTGAGGTGTCCTGTTAGAACCATCATTACTCTGAACTTTGTAAATTGCATCAACTAAACCGTCGATAAATTCTTTTATTGTTAAATTGAGGGTTCGCTTCAATAAATGAGAAGCAATTTTAAGCCTGATAAACTGCTCACCAAGTAGTAAAAATCTATAATAAAATAAATCGTATAAATTATCGTCGAGATAGAAAATCAGTTCGTTATTGAGGAATTTTTCGCACATGGTTTTTATTTGTGTTACTGGAACAGTTACGTCCTCACCTTCTTTAAACCAATCACTAAGTTCATTTCCTAAAGTATCATCAATTGTGGAATAGAGTTCTTTTGGGATATGAACAGCCCTGTCTTGTAAGGTCGTAAAACCTGGATCATATCTCATTGTCGATAGAAGATCCGTTGAACCCAGTTCACTGGCCTTTTCCTTATAGAAATCGGTATCATTACCAGTGACCTCGATAAATTTTTGGATTATACTTTCTTGTATGTTCAGGTTATCATTCATCGTTTAATCTCTTATCAATGATGTAATACTTGTACTCACGAGTGTCTATAATTATTTAATTCCAAATGAATCATTAGCTTTTTATCTCGTTTTATATCACTTTTTTCTTGAAAAGTGATTAATGTCGTGAAGGTGTTCAAGAACAGAGTTCTCTATTTAATACTTTCAATTATGCAAGTGTCTATAAATATTATTTGTAGTAGCAGTTATGTATTTAATTAAAGGCTACAAAATTATGTCCATCTCTGGGAGGTCCAATTGGTCTCGGACAGTCGATGGATATGCAGGAACAATAGCATCTCTATTGTTTTTGTATATTCTGTTGTACAGAGCCCAATACGAGTTTCTGACTTTCTGTGCTGGGTGGAACAGGCCAGCCCAAATATAGTTCAAAAATATGGAAGGTCCGATTGCAAAGGCCAGGGCCTCTAGACCTTCCAGGATCCTTTCAATTACATGGGGAGATGTTTCAAAAATATTTGGAATTAATAAATTGAGTAGGTGGATAAATGCATCTTCAAATCCTCGGCCACTACTGTGTAATGCTAGATGTCTTATGATAGTTGCTGCGGTTTGTCTATGGACCAGATCTCTATCTGTAAGAGCATCTTCGATGATAGGGACCAAGAAGTAAATATAATCTGATGCGAGTCCACCGATGTCTTCAAACATGAAAGTCATTGCCTTTAAAATACCATTTTGGACATTGGTTTCAGGTGTTTTATACTCGTTCATTAATGCAGGGATGACAGTGTAAGGACCACATGTCTTGGCTACAATTCCAATAGCAACAGATGTAGAAACACGTAATTGACGCTCTTGAGCTTTTAAGTTATCCAGGAGTGCAACCAGTATATCCTGTGGACCAATTGCTTTAGCAATATAGCCAAAGGTATCATTTGCTTCCCTTCTTATTGACTTCGTAGGACTTTTCAGCAAGTCGAGTAATCTAAAACAAATTCTCATCCACTCCTTTGGTGGCGCATATGAAGGAGCCCTTAGACTAATGGTTGAAATAAGACGGATGGTATTTATCTGGACTTTCTTATGAATATTGCTCAAAATTGGTGTTAATGTTGGCAGGATTTGATTTATTGGAGGTTGCACTTTATCAATATCAACAATTTTTACAATTTCACATATTGCACCTATAATTGATCCTAATACTTCAGGATAAACTTCGCCTAATGATTCATATAGAATGATGTTCAATTTAGTCAATAAGTCATATTCTTCACAGTTCCAAATTACTGGTGTAATAATTGCGCAAAGGTCTGCAGCATTTTGTCTGTTTTGAGCAGTTTTATGCCTTAGCAAATTTAACCCGGTGGAAATTATAGGTGCTAGATATGGTTTCATTCTTGTATTTAAACCTCTGGCCAGTGTTCCTAGACCGCGGTATATGATTGGATCTGTTGTGTTTTGGTCTTGGAAAGATATCAAAAGACTATCGACCAAGAGAGTTTCTAAATTATCATCTATATCAACTGTTCCTTGAGATTTGATGATTTTATCAACAGCATGAATAGCCATAATTCTTAGAGGTTCAGATTCGTCCTTCAAAGAATTCAGTAGGTATTTTAGGGTGAAAGCACCGCCAAGTTTTTCAGATATTACACTTGTTGTAAATACGACCATTTTATTCATTGGCCGATCCAATGCTACTCGCCTGACCCAAAATTTATTGAAGAATGAATCGGCTATTTCATCTCGTAGAATGGTTGGTGTTACACTTTCAGTCACACTACATTTTTGGAGCACGAGTAGAACAGTTTTTCTCATCTCGTCGTCAGGACTATTGAACTCTCTTTTCAAAATACGCATGACTTCTGTGGAATAATAGCCTGCATACTCAGCATCCATCAAGGGAATGATAGAAGCCATGGTTTTCAGGAAAGCAGATAATAGCTTACCACGAGCACTCTTTAACCCCTTCCAGACATCTTCTAATACAATTTCAAAAACTTTCATTCCATGTGGATAACTATATTGAGCCAACAAGGCAAGTGTATTGGCTGTGAGAATTCGTATACCAATTTGTTCATCTTTAACTCCTTTTTTTAAGCACATTAACAAGGGTTCCAGAAACGGCAGAACACCCGACCCTAAAAGAATAGTAGATTGCTGTATTATCTTTATACCGGTATGCCGTATTCTCCACGTTTTCTTAGTTTTAGACAAAGCTGTGAAGAATGGCATCATCTGTTGAAGGCCCACGGTTTTAGTGACAACGGCCAATATATTTGCAGCACAATTACGTAAGTACTCATCCTCGTCCTCAATGTTTGATCTTGTGGCTTTGATAATTGCACCAAACCCAATAACCGAGGTCAAATTCACAGTGATTTCCATACCGGTAGCCTTTATCATCGGTTCTTTATCCAAGAGCAAAGGGCCTATCGCATCCAAAAGTCTCCTAGTGAATGGCACAACGTCCTCACCAAGCTTCACTATCATCTTATCCATAACTTTAATCATCAGATGCCGTTCCTGGTCAGTAAGACTCCTATCCACAAGTATAGGAACCAAGTTGTCAAAAATTGTACTGGAACCAAACTGTCCTGCTCTCTCACTTAGAGTCCGCATAGCCTGCTTACGAACCACAGGTTCACAGTTCTTCACTCGAAGTAACAGCCGCAAAAACTGTCTCTTCTTCTTCTCATCAGCACCCAACTTTGAGTCGTCATTTTCATCGTCATCATTGTCTCCTTTCAACAAGCATCTGAAATGTACCTTATCTGAGTCACTGAAGAACAGTAAATGGCCTACTCCAGCAACCTCTGTGACTACATCTAGCTGTGTCTTCTTAGCATCGTCACTAGGCGGCTCATACACATCTATCCGAGCTCTTTTCCTTCTTCCATGAGCGTCATCCTCTTCATCAACCACCTCATCGAGCCTCTCTTTTTCTTCTTCTGCTTCTTCTTCCTTCAGCTCCCGGTGTATCTCATTCCTGAGCTGCTGCGGTATCGAGAACATCTTGTTGTGCAGATATACAATACTGTGCAGATGATATTGATAAAATATTAGATTTGTTATTGTATATTCAATTATTGTATATTCAATTATTGTATATTCAATTATTGTATGTGCAATATTTTTTTTTTTTTTTGGCAATGGCTCGCTAACCCGAAATTGGAAATTGGAAATTTCAGTGGGAACTTCAATATAATAGCAGGTCTTCTTGATTCTGTAGTCTTGTTTTGTATTACACGTCTGGCTGTTTTATTACACAAAATAGTAAGGGTTGTTCTTAGTTTGTGAACTTATTAGAAGATTACAGGATGCGATTTGGATTGGTGCTCGCGGGTGTCAGTGTCGCACTACGTGGTGTTCACGCGTTGGAAGTGGATGAAGACCTGGTGATTCCATCGGTTCAGGAGGCTGGCGGTGAGTATGTGTCTAGTTCGGCGACATGTAGTACAGGAGGGACGTATCCTACTCAACAACAACAACGAGGAGAGACCGTTTTGGAAGAAAGAGATGTTGAGAAGCAAGTAGAAGAAGAAGAACAACAACAACAACAAGTTTTAGTAGAACATTCCAAACAATATATTCAAAAGAAGAGGACACATGGTGGTGAGGTAAGGTATCCGTTCCATGAAGAATTGAATCTGCAGCCATTACCCAAGAACTACCTGCGCAGTTCCTTCCAGTTTGATCTGGAGTCTGAGCCGTTTGACCCTTCTAAGTCTACCAGTGCGTATGATGAGTACAGTCACTATACGGTGTTTCCCAGGGCCATTGATCCTTTGTTGAAGAGCACTGGTGCTAGACAACTACATCTGAGGTTCACAAGAGGTGTTTGGGATTCTGAAGTCTGGGGGAAGTTACCGTTTGATGGGTTTAAGTCTGGTGGGTCTGGTGTTGAATTGTGGGCCGTTATAGAGGCCAAGGATAGCAATGCTGCCTACCAGCAATGGAAGTCACTGGCTAACTCCCTGAGTGGTATGTTCTGTGCGTCGATTAACTTTATTGACAGTTCAAAGACAGTGTTCCCTGTGGCCCCACAGCAATTCTCAATGGGGTCCGATAGAGAGCAGAAAATGGTACCTGTGTTTGAGCGTGAGAATGATCTTTTCTTGTTGCATGCATCCCTGGCTAATGAGCCGATCTGTACCGAGAATCTGACTCCGCTGATCAAATTGTTGCCAACGAAGGGTAAATCTGGTTTGTCGTCATTGTTGGACAGTCACAAGATCTTTGATTCCGACTGGCACAGTATGTCTATTGATGTTGAAACAGTGTGTGATGACATTAACAACATCTGTAAGTTCGAAATGGAGGCTATTGTTGACATGGTCACTAATGTTCCAAAGTCCGTGAAGAGAGATACTAAACCAATTCCTAAGCCCTTGGAGGCATCTGAACTGAGATGTGATCCATCAAAACCCCACGATGAGTTCATGTGTTTCCCATTGCCTGAGGAAACAGAAGTGTCCTTTGATTTATCCAAGATCTTTGGTAGAAAGATTGTCGGGTCGAATCAGTTGTCCTACGATCCCTCTAAGGTCTGTGTAACTGTCACTGATAAATGGAATGCCTTTATTAATGTCAACGGAAGCTTGATGGCCACAGACAGCAACTGTTTTGAATTACATGATCAGGTTGAATACGATGTTTACTTCGAAACCGGTGATAGTAACAACGTTTTTACCACTGGAGAAGTACCAATCTTTGTTAGTAGGTCATTGACTGGGTATGGTCAGGATCACGGTGGTATACGTACCGTGTTTAGAAACCCATCAGATAAAGAGATTCATCTTATTTATTTTGAATCATTACCTTGGTTCATGAGAGTATATTTGTCGTCTCTGCATTTAGATAGCAAAAACAGCTCCATTACACTATCAGACGTCATTCAATCCAGTCATTACGACCCAGCAAAGGATAGAGAGAGACCAACTCATTTGGAATTTGCCTTAACTGTTCCACCAAAAACATCATTTGCTTTGTCATATCAATTTGATAAGGCTATATTACAAACTACCGAATATCCACCAGATGCTAACCACGGTTTTGAAGTTCAGGCTGCCATTATTACTGTTGTAGACCCAATCCCATATCAATTGAGAACTAGTACACTATTATTGTATCTTTCTACACCAGATTTCAGTATGCCATATAACGTTAACATTATCACTTCAACGATCATGGGCTTGATTTTCGGTATGTTGTACAATATGATAGTCAAGAAGCTACTAACTATAGAACAGGCTGACAAGATCATGGCAAAGAGAAATATAAAGACAAAGTTGAAGAACTTGAAACTGAAACTTCTTGCAAAGTTGAATGGTGGAAAGAAGACTGAATAATTTAATTTCCCATTATCAGCCCAATTATAGCATTAACCCCCCTACTCAAAATATATCTCATTTCTTTTTTCCTTAATCCTATAGATTTAATATATTATTTGTACATAATAAAGATATATAAAAAAAAATAATAAAAATAACATATTAATTATAATTTAATGTTACATAGATGCATGGTTGGGGGGGGACAAAACGATTAACTAGTATTTGAACTGAATTATAGATGGGATTGTTTATTTGTTGATATTAAAATGGATCTTCATATGGGTCCTCCTCATCGTAATCGTCATCCTTCTCATACTCGTAAACAATAGCAGTACCACCGGTGGTAAGTGATTGGGCTTCCAAGAACGGCAAATCCACAAGGTCTTTAGCCTTCTTCTGCTTCTCTGAAGTTGATAGGTTAAATGTAGCTAAATCTTGCAACATCTCTGGTGTCTCTAATGGATTTTCCTCTTGTTTGGTCTCTATCAAAGTGTATTGGTGATGCACTGGGTCCACTTTGAAGTCATAAGTCAGAGACCTGCCTGACCGCCTTTTATTCGTAAGTGTTACCATGAATGATTTGTTATTTAGTCCACGCAGGATGTTGAACTTCGTCAATTGTGTATTTATATCGTCTTGATCGGCGCCGTTGGTAGGGAGAACATCTACATCAATGACAGTAGTAGCCATAAACCCCAACAAATCCACAGCAGAGGGGTAATTTTCCAGACCTTTTTCCATTGATGAATCAAGCATATCCCTATGGAATGTTGCCAAAATTGTAGCGTGGGGTGAGGCTATAGAACTTATAAACTGACTCAACTGCGACCTGGGTACATGATTCAAAGAATCAATAACTACCAGGTTCTTACAGTCAGTTTTCACCGGTGTCTGTGCAGTAGGTAGATATGAACTAATCGTTTCTGGTAATTTAGTAAACCCGACGGCACTTACATCCACAAATACATTGGCATATTTAGGCTTATTGACTTCCTCAAATCCAACGAAAACAATTGTATTGTCATCCCGTCCCTTCTGAGATTCCAATACATTGTGTACCACCTCCTGCACTAGATGTTGTGAACCTTGACCCACAGTGTCAGTAAACAGCAACAACGGCACAGAGTCCGTCAGACTCAGTATACGTTTTAACAGAACAGATGGATTATGGGTAGAGCTAGCCATAGTGATTAATTGCAGGCTCTGTGTTTATAGATTTACTCTTAACAACACAATATCAAAATAACTTCTGGATTAAAACAGTAAAACCAGAGATAAACTCCCAACTATTACTTATTACTAATCAACCTCATCGCATCGCATCGCATCTAACATTTCATTCACACAAACCATCATAGCTCAAAAATTGACAATTTTTCAAAGTTTACCCGCATTTGGTCACACCGTGATTACGTGCAATGTGATTCTTGTTTCTTTTCGTTTCTGGCATTCTGATTTCTGAGAGTGGTTTAAAATTAAGAGCATCATCACATTATCTTTTTGTTTGGATGGGGGGAATATATTGTATTAGAAGTAACGTAATTGCAACCAATTGGCCATTCTGGACCTGTGGCAATTATATTCTATATTTTCAGGTTTGTTTTTTTTTCTTGGTTTGGGTGATTCTTTTGGACATTTTTGGTTTGAGGTTTCGGATTTTATTTGTATAAATTGACAAGATGCCGGATGTTTATGGTCCTGAGCCGCTGAGACCTCTGAATGAGGTGATGAGACATGGTTTCGAAGAACAATATAGTAGTGAGCAGTTTTTAGAGGCGCTGAAGAGTACGTATTTCTTATATTATGATGATAAAAGGCATGAGACATCGGGGAATCCAACACCCGATGACGAGAAGAATGATGATGTTGACGGGTATTATCAGCCGATACCGGACTGGAAGATCATGAAGGATAGACAAAAGACTGTGAGTGCTGCGTTGTTGCTGTGTCTTAACCTCGGTGTAGACCCTCCTGATGTGATAAAGACTCATCCATCGGCTAGAGTCGAGGCGTGGGTTGATCCACTTAATTTTCAGGACTCTAAGAAGGCTATTGAGCAGATAGGGAAGAATTTGCAGTCACAATATGAAACTTTGTCATTGAGGACAAGATATAAGCAGAGTTTGGACCCATGTGTGGAAGATGTTAAGAGGTTCTGTAATTCTCTGAGGAGGCAGTCTAAGGACGATCGCATATTGTTTCACTATAATGGCCACGGTGTACCGCAGCCTACCCCATCTGGCGAGATATGGGTTTTTAATAGAGGATATACCCAGTACATCCCGGTTTCACTATACGATTTGCAGACTTGGCTTGGGGCACCGTGTGTATATGTTTATGACTGTAGTAGTGCAGGAAATATAGTTACAAATTTTCAAAAATTTGTTGAGAAGAGAGTAAGAGATGATGAAGCAGGAAATCATGATAATGCGGCTATTTCACCAACATCGGCCTACCAACAATGTTTCCAATTGGCATCATGTAGAGCTGATGAGTTATTGCTAATGAGTCCAGAACTGCCGGCAGATTTGTTTACTTGTTGCCTAACTTGTCCAATTGATATTAGTATTAAGGTGTTTTTGATGCAGTCTGAATTGAAGGGTACGAAATATAAGATGTTCTTTGAGAGTCCTGCAACATTTGGTTCGGACTCAAAGAAAACTAATAATAGCTCATTTAATTCCAGTATACCAAATGTCAATATTCCTGGTATACTATCGGATAGAAGAACACCACTTGGTGAACTGAACTGGATTTTCACTGCAATCACAGATACGATTGCATGGACTTCGTTACCTAGACCGCTGTTTAAGAAATTATTCAGACATGACTTAATGATAGCTGCTTTATTCAGAAACTTTTTGCTGGCCAAAAGAATAATGCCATGGTATAATTGTCATCCTATTTCGGATCCTGAGTTACCTGATTCTGTAGCAACTCATCCAATGTGGAATGTATGGGATTTGGCTATGGATGAAGTATTGGGTAAACTAGTCGAGGAATTGAAGAACAATGATGTTAGTCAAAATTTGGAATCACAACTGATTTTACAACAAGAAACTTTACAAGGACAAAAGAGGTCGCAGAAACAACCCGAACAAAGACCGGAGAGTATTAGAACGGAATCCAGATTCACTGCTGGAAATTTAAGCACTATGTCGCTTGCCAATCATCCAGGTTTGAGTGGTCAAAATAGGAAATCTCAGGCTACACTTGTCGGTGCAAATCGACCTCAGAATCAACCACAATATACTGGGTTCTTTGAACAAAACCTAACGGCATTTGAACTATGGCTAAAATATTCATCAAATGTCAGAAACCCACCTGAGCAGCTGCCCATTGTTTTACAGGTGTTACTGTCACAAGTTCATAGAATCAGAGCTTTAGTTTTGCTTTCGAGATTTTTGGATTTAGGACCCTGGGCTGTTTACTTATCTTTATCTATTGGGATATTTCCTTATGTTTTAAAGCTACTACAAAGTCCTGCGCCAGAACTAAAACCTATTTTGGTGTTTATTTGGGCCCGAATTATGTCTATTGACTTTAAAAACACACAGGCTGATTTAATCAAAGAAAAAGGTTACATGTATTTTGTTACCGTTTTAGTTCCAGATTGGGGTATATCTCCTTCTATCACAACAGCTCCTTCATTTAGTAATGGGAGTCTATCCATGGGAAATATGTCTGGTGTTAGCGGTTCTCGTACTCAGCTCTATGAACAACAGGCAGCTCGTAGTAATTTATACCAGTCATATTTGCATACCACAAATTCCACAACTGATGAACAAAAAGCAATGGCAGCTTTTGTTTTGGCTTCATTTATTAGGGACTTCAGACCCGGGCAGATGCATTGCTTCAGTATAGAGCTCCTGAATAAGCTTGCTTATTATATTTCTAATTCGGACGTTCCACTTTTGAGACAATGGTCCATTATTTTAGTTGGATTACTTTATGCCGAGAATCCACTACATAAATCCGTATGCATGAACTCTGGCTTATTTGAAACAATATTGAAGGGGGTAAAAGATCCTGTGCCTGAAGTTCGTACAGCAACTGTACTCGCTCTAAAATACTACATTTCAGAATTTGATGATGCTGAAATAATTGTTGGTTTACAGCAAGAACTTGAACAACAATACCAGCAACTTCACACTCAGTTACAATATGTGCAGAATAACATTCACACTCAGCAATCGCAAGCTTCCCAGCAGCAGCAATTAGAACAACAACAGACCAAAATTGAACAACAGTTACATCATTGTCAATTGAGACAAGCCCAGCTTGAAAATGTTGATTTAAAGAAGTTAAAACAACAAGAAATTCTGAACCTAATTGCTTGCCTACGTTTAACAAACGATGGATCTCCAATTGTTAGAAAAGAAATGATAATGTTATTTTCCCAGATTGTGTACAGATACTGTAACTTCTTTATTGTTGTTGTGTTCAATGAACTATTAGAAGAGATTGCGTCCCTTGATAGAGTTAATTCAAAGCCAGATGACTTTAAAGATAAGAGTTCAATCAGTCGTGGTTCTGTCTTCAGTATTATTTGGAAGGCTCTGTTGATTTTGTCAGAAGATCCTTACGATGAAAATAAAAAACTTGCTGGACAAGTTATAGATTATATTTTAACGGAATTAAGCATTCATAAGGAATTGGGTGAGTCCTTTTCAAAGATTAAAGTTTATCTTTCAACCAGAAGTTCAAGTTTAAATCAATCTGGTAAATTAAATTTTGGTAACTCACAAATCCAAATAGTTAAGAAGCCTATCGGTCCATATGGACAAAATAAAGATGATGGTAATGATCAAAATACCATTAATACGAAGAATTCCGATTCAGAAAATAGTAAGAATAGAGTGTTCAATTTTTTGAACAATCTCAAGTTTCATAGAAATAGTAATGATGATGCTGAAGGTGAACACGATATCTCACAAGGGAACATATTACCCAATAAATCGTATATTAATATGCCCAAGGTTAAGCTTCCGACAGCCAAAACTCCAAGACCTATCACAAACTATGATCCAAGGAAACTCCCATTGGAGAGTACATTCCTTGATTATTCAAGAGAGTATTTTCAAGAACCTCAAATGAGAAAGGCGGAGGCTGAGGAACCTGGTAGTATCGAGCATACAGCGAGCTTGTGGAGAAGAAACCGGAACGTTGGTATCATAGACGAAACACAAGTGCAAAAGAAGCTGGCTTTATATGGTGATTGGTCTAACAAGATTAGCACTTTTGATAACAAAACGCATGTAAAACTATTAAAATTTGCACAGTATGAAAATTATTTGGTTACTTCTGATGATAGGGATACAATTACTGTTTTTGATTGGGATTCAAACAAATCAATATCTCAATTTTCTAACGGTAATCCTTTTGGTACCAAGGTAACAGATATTAAACTACTAAATGAGGACGATGTTCCATTGTTGTTAACTGGCTCTTCAGATGGTCTAGTTAAGATTTATAAGAAATTTGATTCAGTCGATGATATAGAATTGATTTCTGCATGGAGAGGTTTGACAGATATGTTATTAACACCTAGATCAAATGGTTTACTGACAGAATGGCAACAAAGTAGGGGGTCACTCTTAACAACAGGTGATGTTAAAATTATCAGAATTTGGGATGCACTATCTGAAACTGTTGAAGTTGATATTCCAGCGAAAACCTCTTCCCAAATCACCTCACTAACATCTGATCAACTTGAAGGAAATATTTTTGTCTCAGGCTTCTCTGACGGGACAATCAGAGTTTATGATAGAAGAACAGATCCTCGTGTTGCCATGGTAAGAAGATGGAGAGCTGGTAATGGTAAATCAGGTTCGTGGATTAACAATGTACAAATGCAAAGAGGCGGTTACCGTGAACTTGTGAGTGGTACTTCAAATGGTGTAATTGAATTATGGGATATTCGTCAAGATGAACCTGTTGCAACCTATTTTGATCAGAGCAAACAGGAAGGGAAACAGAATGCTACCACAATGGTATGTATGCAGGTACATGAACATGCACCTGTTATTGCTACAGGTACAAAACGTATCAAACTTTGGACTACAGCTGGTGACTTATTATCATCATTCAAAAACACAAAAACATCTACGGGTATGGGAGTTGCCAGTACATTTGCAGCAACGGGGATCAGAAATACCTTATCCAATACCTCCTCCACGTCTTCTTTCTTGTCAAACTTGGCCTTCCACCCGCATAGAATGATGTTGGCTGCCACTAATTCCCATGATTCCTTCATTAACATATATTCATGTGAAGAACGCAAGGATGATATTTATCTTCCGTTCTTCAAATAGTCATAAGCTAAATTGTATTAATTAGATCTCTACTAGTGCTGATAAGTATCTTACGTTATAACTTTAAGGTTATTCTATTTTGGTTTTGGATTTTTTTTTTTTTTTTTGATTTAATTTATTATGTATGTGGTCTTATTAACCGTTTTTGTGTAAGCGCTCTACTATTTTAAGTTAAAAGAAAGTAACGCAAAAAATCACCAGAGTTAAAAATGATGTCTACGAGGTGTCGTATTAGTCGTCTATAAAAGTACTCGAGATATATTAAAACCCTAACAATAATGTCTGACTCAAATATTAATAACAATAATGGTGGTAATGCCAAATTTTTACTTAATAATTTTATTGAAAGTAGTCGGGATAGAATATTCATTAACATGACCCAAGATTGCGCCCGGCCTTTCCAAAAGCCTAAGTTTGATTTCCCTTCCAACCGACATTTTGAATTAGAGCAGAATCCTTGCTCCAATAATTTCGATATAAGGTCTTCATTTTTTAATAAAACTGGCGCAGATTCTTCTGGGATTGGAAAGGATAGACATCATATCGATGAAAATATTGTTGATTACCTTGCATCGCAGTATCAAGATAAATCGAATATACAAAGTTCATGTGGTAAACTTCTGATACTTAATGAAAAAGTCCCCATGTTAAGCCAATTGAATAATAATAATAACTATGTGAAACGTAGCCACAAAATTAAAATGAACACTTCTGAACTTCAAAGTGGTAGTAAAAACGTTTCTTGTTCATTCTTTGAAAACTCTACACTTTTTAATCCAAGAGAAGAAAAAAATATGCCAGCTAAGGATAAAGTAGAAAACTGGTTACAAAGAAACGAATATACATGGCGTGATAACGATTCTGTCCCAGCTGATATTTCAATGGACTGGGAAGAAAACGATTTTGACTACCCTAGTGCTGAAACATATGGACAGAACGGTTTCTGCTATATAGATTATCAGGATATTATACAGCTTCAGCGTCAAAAGATAGATTCTCTCGTAAGGAAGGCCTATTTCAAGGAAATGAAGCGCTGTCATGAAGATACTTTTGATGCTTCTACATTATCATCCCAATGTTAGAATATATAAACAGAAGTCATGACTTAACTCTATAAGTTATAAGTATTAATATTTCATAAAATCATACTTAGTTTATAATTAAATTTATTAATATTTTTATCAGTTTTTATTTTCGTTATTTCCAACTTTCTCTGTTGTTTCCGTTGACCACGCATTTTCCTCTAGCGTTTCTTTAGCTGAGTCAAACCTATCCTTTAATATTGGTGATTTGATAGTTCTATTTCTTGTTGATAAATTATCCTTTCTCCAAGATTCGGTATTTAACTTTATCGTTGTAAGCTCTTTTTTCTGAGGAGCTTTCAAAGTTTCCTCATTTTGTATACTTTTAGAGTTATTACCCTTTTTTGAACCAATATTGTTTACACCAAGTACGGCCCTCTCTCCTGTATTATGTAGAGGTTCATAATCTTTATTATCGAGACTATCGTGAGTACTTCTGTCGAGATATGAATCTTCAACTCCCCCAAAAGTCTTCCATATTGTGTCAATATTAAAAACATTCCCTTGAATGAGATTATTTGAGGAATAGGTCTCCGGGAGGGATTTATATATTGCTTTCAATAAAGGATCCTCTTGCTCATATATACCTGATTTTAAGTTTTCCCATTTTATGGGATTTCTTCTCTCTTCCGGTGCAAGTGTTGACCAATATTGTTGGGCTCTTCTTCGTCTCAAATTCTCCAAATCTTCTGTGAAACAATCGGCGTTGGTCTTTTCTAATTCACCAAATGATTTCTTAATAAACTCTACAGCGTGATCTCTAAGATCTGAGCATGTTTCATACAACTCAATCCCATAGTTATTAAATTGTTTACGTCCGTATATTGAGACTGACTGATCATAATGAAATTGAATAACTTCAAGAGATTGTTGAAGTGTTATCACTTTTTCTTTGGCTAATTGGACTTCGCCTTCATTATCATTTTTCTTTTCCTTTACTTTGTTGTATTTTAAGAATGCATTGTTCAGCTCCTTCTTGGCGGTTATTAATTCAGACTCTCTTTTGGAAATTATTCCCAATGTATCAGCCAATTGCTTCAATGCTTGTGCCAATCGTTGTTCAAACTCTAAATCTTGGGTGAACATAGTACATACGTCCTCAACTAAACCTGGCGTAACAGTTTCATTAAGGTATGGATTCTTTTCCCAAGTTTTCAAATCCCGTAATAACTTTTTTTCTGCCTTCAGTAAATCATTTCTTCTCGAAGCAATTGTATTGATACGTTTCTTTATTAATTGAAGGTTAACATTTTTTCTATAAATAGGGTCTTGTATTACTGCTAAGTGTGAGAGATCAACCGTATTGGGGTCAAATTGTTTGGGATACGGGTCGCTTGAAGCTGGTGCTGTTCTTGGTATACCATCGTTGTTTCTAAAGGGTAAATCAATGGGCTCTGTAAATGAAAATGTATGTCTGTCTATGAACTCTTCATCACCTCTTGGCTCCTCTACTTCTAGTACTTTAGGTTTTTCCAGTTTGGGAATATCATGCTGTGTTGGTGTGTGACTCTTATTAAAATACCGTGTAAGTGTATCCTCACCAGGCTCCTCATCTCCAAAAAGGTTTACTCTTAGCGAAGGAGTAGGATCTTGTAAATGAAAAGATAGTTCCTGAGATAATTCAGCTAAATTTTTGCGAGTCAAACCGCCATTAAATCTTGATAGTAATCCACCTTGTAAATTGAACCAAGAACTGTGCGTTGTGGTACGGACTAACACAGGTTCCTGTGAGTGCGAGAACCCCTTCCATAACTGCCTAAGTCTATCCAAAAAAAAATTTCTATTAGCAGTTCCCTGCCGTTTTTTCTTTCGATCTTGTTCGATTGTATAAATGTTATCATCTGGTGGCTCAACAGATTGAGCTGGATGATTCAGCACACCAAGACTTTCAGGCGCCGTATATACATGCATGCCAAACATACTGGCTTCTAAATACTGGTTATATCTAAGGGGTAATACAATAATATAAGAGTATATAATTACCATGTATATACTTCGTGGTGTCGTTTTCATGTAATTTATACAAAAAAGTACGATTATTCCAAAGCATAATGAATACTTTTAAGTGACACAAATTCGTAAATCCAGGACGAGTACACGTGATTTTCGTGTTTGGTGTTTTAGTGCTGAATAAGAAAATCACATTGTTACTATGATACCGCTGACTCGTAAATCATTTTAACATTTATCTACAAGTCTGAGGAGATTGAATCATGACTATTTCCAACTATGTTCGTGTGGACATTTTTTAAAAACTTTAAGCAAAATTTGTTCTATTTTAGATATATCTTAAGAGAAAGAACTAATCTTTTCAAAAAATTACAGACATTACATAACGTTTCCGTTTAAGTAGTAGGTATAGTTTGAGTTTAAAAGCAACCCCATTTAATAAACTTTTTCTAGTAGAATATATATAAGAAAAAAGGTAAAATTTTCAAGGGTTTCTTTAAGCATCGTAAGTGGTGGAAGAGACGTTACCACCGTGACCAGTCCAGTTGATGTGGATGTCCTTACCCTTTGGCAAGTTGTCGGAGGCACATTCTGGTAGGACTCTGAAGGTGTGGGCACCGAAGTAGTCACGTTGAGCTTGCAACAAGTTAGCTGGCAACTTCTCAGATCTGTAACCATCGTAGAAGGACAAAGCGGTGGCGAAGGCTGGGGTTGGGATACCGTAGGTAGCAGCCAAAGCCAAAGATCTTCTCCAGCCACCTTGGGCCTTGGTGACAGCGTCCTTGAAGAACTTGTTGAACAACAAGTTTTCCAATTCTGGTTCTTCCTTGTAGGCCTTGGTGATTTCACCCAAGAAGACGGATCTGATGATACAACCACCTCTCCACATTAGAGCGATAGCTGGGTTGTTTAGCTTCCAGCCGAAGGTCTTAGCGGCTTCGTTGATCAACATGAAACCTTGAGTGTAAGAGATAATCTTGGAGGCGTACAAGGCTTGTTCCAAGTCGTCGACGAATTGCTTTCTGTCCTTGATCAAGTCCTTTGGAATCTCTGGGCCTGGCAAGATCTTAGCGGCCTTGACTCTCTCGTCCTTTAGAGCGGACAAACATCTGGAGAAGACGGCTTCACCAATCAAGGTGACTGGCATACCTAGGTCCAAGGCGTTGATAGCGGTCCACTTACCGGTACCCTTTTGACCAGCGGAGTCCAAGATCTTTTCGACCAAAGGCTTACCGTCGACATCGTCGTACTTCAAGATGTTAGTGGTAATCTCGACCAAGAAGGAGTCCAAGACACCCTTGTCCCACTTACCGAAGACCTCGGAGATTTCCTTGTCGGTGAAACCACCGATTCTCTTCATGATATCGTAGGCTTCACAGATCAACTGCATGTCACCGTATTCGATACCGTTGTGGACCATCTTGACGTAGTGACCAGAACCAGCTGGGCCGACCCAGTCACAACAAGGCTCACCGTCGGCCTTGGCGGAGATAGACTGGAAGATCTCCTTGATCTCTGGCCAAGCCTCCTCGGCACCACCTGGCATCAAGGAAGGACCGTAACGAGCACCGTCCTCACCGCCGGAGACACCGGAACCGACGAATAGGATACCCTTCTTCTTCAAGTCCTCGTATCTTCTGTTGGAGTCTGGGTAGTGAGAGTTACCACCATCGATGATGATGTCACCCTTCTCCAAAAGTGGGACCAATTGGTCAATGGTAGAGTCGACTGGGGCACCGGCCTTGATCAACATCATGACCTTTCTAGGTCTCTTCAACTTGGAGATCATGTCTTCCAAGGAAGTAGCACCGATAATTGGCTTACCCTTAGCCTCGTTAGCCAAGAAGTGTTGGACCTTCTCTTGGGATCTGTTGTAAGCACAAACAGTGTAACCGTGGTCAGCAATGTTCAAAATCAAGTTTTGACCCATAACGGCCAAACCAATCAAACCGAAATCAGCAGACATTATTTAAAAAAAAAAAGTTGTTTGTTGTTGTTGTTTTGTTTAAAGATTAAAGAAAAGATATCCCTTTTTGTCCTTGGTATATTATGAAATATATAATAAAGAAGAGATTAATAATAAAAAGAGAGTAAAATATAAAGGGAATTGAATTATAAAAAAAATAAAAAAAAAATTCTAAAGGTTAACATCCCTTTATATATGTTTTTTTTAAAAAACCAATTTCCACAAAAGAAAGGGAAAAACGAAACCACTTTTCCCAATTGCCAATTGAGTTTTCCATCTTATTCTATTTTGCAAGTCCTTTTTTTTTTTTTTCATCTTCCCTCTTGAGTTTCTCTCTCTTTCTTTCAACTGCAGGTTGTTTATTGTTCAAATTTTGAAAGTAGATTATTTCTTACCATATAATATGTTAATGTGTTAATTACTGTAGTTATGGTCTGTTGTGTGTAGTGTCTGAGTTGTCTGTGTGGTCTGCATTGGAAGTTAAGAGTTGTCTCTCTCTCTCTCTCTCTCTCTCTCAATCTCTATCTCTCTATCTCTGTATGTGTGTGCAACACACATACACACACGGGTTTCCCATACTACACCCCTATCCCGAGAGCAAGAGAGGGGGGGAGAGGAAGAGACAGTGTGTGTCTATCTCTCTCTCTGTGTGTGTTGTGTGTTGTGTGTTGTGTCTATCTCTCTGTCACTCTTTCTCTCTCTCTCTCGCTCTTCCTCTGTGTGTGTCCCTTTTACTTTTTTTTTTTTTCTTTGATGAAAATCTCCCTTGCCCCCCCCTTTGTCGCAGACCTTGTTAAAACCTGCATCAAACACAGGGGTGGGCCGTGATAGAGGCTGTTTCTGTGTGTGTGTGTGTGTGTCGTTGCTGTTATTGTTGTGTATCTCTGTGTGTGTGTGTGTGTGTGTGTCTATACCTCTCGTATAGAATGGTATATCATAGAGACACTAAGGGTATTATGAAGAGAGAGAGAAAAAAAAAAGGGGAGGGGAGGGGTTCTTCAATCTCTCGTCTCTGGTCTCTCTGTCCCTATTTCTATTTCCCATTCTGTCTCTTCTTTCTGTCTTTGTGGGGATTTCTCTACGCGGTTTTCTTACCCCCTGGACAAAAAAACTCCTTTTTTTTTTTTGTTGGGGGGGGGGGGGGGGGCTCTTTCTCTCCCCTTTTTTTTTTGGTTTGGGTC